>RJWK010024401.1:0-28401 GCA_004363435.1 Platanista minor | reverse complement strand
AAAAAAAAAAAAAGTTGGAAACAATCTAAATTTGGCATATACACTCAACATAAGAAATTATATTGTGCTCATTTTGGCAGCACATATACTAAAAAGTTGGAATGATACAGAGAAGATTAGCATGGCCCCTTGTACAAGGATGACATGCAAATTTGTGAAGTGTTCCATATTTTCCAAAAAACGGGCAGAAGACCTAAATAGATATTTCTCCAAATAAGACATACAGATGGCCAACAGGCACATGAAAAGATGCTCATCATTGCTAATTATTAGGGAAATGCAAGTCAAAACTACAATGAGGTGTCAATTCACACTGGTCAGAATGGCCATCATGAAAACATTTAAAAATAACAAATGCCGGAGGGGGTGTGGAGAAAAGGGAACCCTCTTGCACTGTTGGTGGGAATGTAGATTGGTGCAGCCACTATGGAAAACAGTATGATTTCCTCAAAAAACTAAAAATTGAGTAGCCATATGATTCAGCAATCCCTCTCCTGGGCACATATCCAGACAAAACTCTAATTCAAAAAGACACATGTGGGTTTTCCCTGGTGGCTCAGTGGTTGAGAGTCTGCCTGCCGATGCAGGGGACACAGGTTCGTGCTCCGGTCCGGGAAGATCCCACATGCCACGGAGCGGCTGGGCCCGGGAACCATGGCCGCTGAGCCTGTGCATCCGGAGCCTGTGCTCCGCAACGGGAGAAGCCACAAAAGTGAGAGGCCTGCGTACCGCAAAAAACAAAACAAAACAAAACAAAAGACACATGCACCCTATGTTCACAGCAGCACTATTTACAACAACCAAGACATGGATACAACCTAAATGTCCATCAACAGATGAATGGATAAAGAAGACGTGGTATATAAATACAATGGAGTATTACTCAGCCATAAAAAAGAATGAAATAATGCCATTTGCAGCAACATGGATGGACCTAGAGATTATCATACTAAGAGAGGTAAATCAGAAATACAAATACCATATGACATCACTTGTATGTGGAATCTAAAACATAACACAAATGAAACATATCTATGAAACAGAAACAGACTCACAGATATAGATAACGGACTTCTGGTTGCCAAAGTGGGGTGGGGGTGGGGAAGGGAAGGATTGGGAGTTTGGGATTAGCAGATACAAACTCTTATGTATAGAATGGATAAACCACAAGGTTCTACCAGTATAGCACAAGGAACTATATTCAATATCCTGTGATAAACCATAATGGAAAAGAATATGAAAAAGAATATATATATGTATTACTGAATCACTTTGCTGTACAGCAGAAATTAACACATTGTAAATCAACCGTATTTCAATAAAATAAAAAAGAAATTATATTGTAGAAGAATATGTAGTAATACAGAAATACTGTTAAATGAAAACGCAGGTTGTGTTATATACTGAATGATTCAATTTTAAACGAAAAGTATATATATATATATATATATATGCATACATATATACACACATAACACTTTAAAAAGATGGAAAGATAGACATTAAAATATTAATTAAGGTTTTGTCTTAGTGGTACAATTTTAAATGTTTTCAATTTTCTTTCTTGTGATTTAGGTAGTATGGATTTCTTAATTTTAAAAGGAGTATTGTACCTCTTTAAATGTATAAAGAAATCCATATACCTTAGAGAGTTTATATGTTGTTGGATCCTACTTAATTATTACAAATACATCCCCCATGTTTTAAACTAATCCCCCTAACACTGCATTAATTCTCTCAGGCCTGAGCACTGCCAGGAAAAATAAGATGTGACAGGTCTAGGATTAGGGTAAACCAGGTGAAGTGAGTTGTTGAAGTGCAGAGTTGGATCCCATCTTTATTTTTGTTAATTGTGGATGTTTTGCATTAATTCTGGTTTTAAAAAATATTACATTAAAGTATTACTCTTCTTGAGTACTGAGAGTTTTGGCAACACCCCCGCACCCTCCCCCAATTATGCACCCGAGGTGAGTGCCTCTTTCACCTCACCATATTCCCAGCCCTGCTTCCTGACAGCCCTCTGCACTCTCCACGCTCCACAAACAGCATCTTTACATGTGCTGCTCTGCCTCTTGCCTAGCAGCTGCAGTGCCCTCCTGGAAACCTCGAAGCAAACACTGGTGCTCTGGGTGGAGTGAGGAATGGCAGCAATCCCAGCCATTCATGGAGCACTTCCTTTGGCCTGGCCTCTGTGCAAAGCACTTTACTAGCATTATCTGAATCCTCACATAGCCTGATAGGTTGGGTAGTGGAGAATCCTATGCATCCCCCAATACCATTCTTTCCTCTCAGTAACAGACTTTCCTAATTGCAGCTGGGCACATGGCCATCCAGAATACAGACCACATTTCCCAGGCTCTCTTGAAGCCAGATGTGGCCATGTGATTAAGTTTGGGACAAGAGAAAGTAAGAGGGCTGTGCAATTTTGTGGGACATGTCTATAAAGGGGAAGGCCATTCCCTTCTTCTAACTTTGCCTGCTTCCTCTGTGGAATATGTGTGTGAGGACTGGAGCTGCAGCATCCATTTTGACCCAGATATTAAAGCCACCATTAAAGATGGTAGAATGATTATGTGGTCATGTGGAATCTCCATACCAGGCCTGGACTGCTGGGTTACGTGAGAGAGAAACAGACTTCTATCTCATTAAAACTACTGTTGTCTTAGGTTTCACGGTACTGGCAGATCAACCTAATCCTAATCCATTCTGACAGATATTCTGATGAAGTCCCCTTTGTAGATGAGGAAACAATTCAGAGAAGTTGAGCACCTTTTCCAAGTCTGCACAGCTATTTAGTGACAGATCAAAATCTGAAACCAAGATGTCTGACTCCCATGCCCTAGCTCTTAATCCTATGCTATTAAAGTTCCCTGTTCTGGGAAGATTTCTAAATCTGAGCAAAGGGCTTGGAATCCTAGATTTTAGATGCTCATTCCTATGCTTTTCTCCAGATAAATCCTAAACCCTTCTGGGGCTTCAGCAGTTAAAAATGGCTCAGCAGAAGAACAAGAATTCCTTGTAAATGTCTTTCAGCTTTGCCCATACCTTGCTCTGTCCTCAGACCACTGAGTGACACCATCACTGTTTATTTGCACGGGTCCTTAAGGATCAGCCATTGTTGTTTCTCAGGACAAACGTTACTCTGCTCTTCCTACAATGAGTGGTGGGACTAGGGATGGGGAACGGCTGCATCTCGGCAGACACTTCAGAAATCCCACCACCTTAAGACAGTCTAGTGGAAACCCAGTCCCAGCCTTGGAACAATGTGTAGCCCTGTGGCATTTTGACATTGGGGGTCTCTGCACTGTTGAAGTAACACAGCATGTTGCCATGCGTTTATCCCCTTGGGTCAGGTCAATGCTAAAGTAAGTTCATCGCCTCTGCTTCTTCAATAACTGATGTCTGATGCATCAGTCGAATGCATTTCAGGCTTATAAGCGGTTCCCTGGATCTGCAGGCAAAAAGCTTTTACCATCTCTCCCCTCCCCCCACTAGTGACCAGTATCTCAGCATTAATGCATCTGATGGCACTGAGCCTCTGTGGCCTGAGCAAGGACAGTCGCCAAGCAGGGATTGAAATCACATTTTTATATACATTATTCCTTTCCCACAGCTTGGTTTCTTGCAGGCTTTTGATCTATTAGGCCACACCATTTAGTCTGGACTGAATCCTTGAATTACTTTATTTTTTCTTCCAAGACTCTTGTACTCATTAATCAAAATATTCATCTGTAGTGTTCATATAGCAGGTCTATAAGTGTAACTTTGCTTAATGTGGAAGACAATACACATTCTCAACTGTAGATTTTGTGATTCTTTTGTGAATAATAATCATTGTTATTTTAGGAAAACCCTGAGTTTATCCAACTCTTGTTAGAATTTCCCTACCATAAAATGGAAGTGTGAAATCCAAACCTTCTTGTGAAGTAAACTCATACTATCATTTACACATGTCCAGTCATGGCATTAATAAAAGCAGATTGTCTTGGATAAAGCACATGGTTAGCCTTTAAAATAGATGTGAAAATAAGATTATAAATAATTGCTCTTCTTTACTGCGACTATTGGGTTGTATTTAGTGCCAAACTTTTTTTGACAGCTTCTAAGGAGTAAACTGTAAGTGTATTATAATTGTTATCCAAGTACAAGCTGCCACTTCTGTGTCATGGCATTCCTCTTCCACAAACTGATGAAAGAAATGAAGCCATGAGGAATCAAAGTAGAACCAGAGGGATTTGTTAGGACAGACATTCTGATTCCTTCATTCTGCTTCTCACTTATTGGCAGACAATAAGTGAGTAAAGATCCACTAAAAAAATCAAAAGATCCATTCATCTTTTGACAAATAAAATGGGCAATTTTCAGCACAATAGCTTAGTTTTGGAAGAGCTGCCCTAAATGTACTACTAACTGGTAAACTCTAAATTCCCTTGTGTATATTCCAAGAGTGAGGGACAGGAGGAGGACCAAGAGAGTGAGGCCAAGCTACCTCCATTGTAACTGAGGAGGGGCTCAAGGACGGCAGGAGGGAAAGTTAATATCATCTCTTCCTGGACCAGCTGGGGTGCTTGTGTATTACACAGAATTTCCCAGAATTTCTTTCCCTGTGTGATTCTGAGTTAGGATGGGCCACAAGAGACATCTGTGGCAATGACACTGCAGCCATACATTCCAAAGGCAGCCTGTGTCTCCCCTGTTGATGATCCGCTGGTTTACCGTGTCAGAGAAGTTCAGCTGCGAAGACAGAGGCTCCAGCTCCCATGGCATCTCCCTCTTCAGCTTCTCTGAGCACTGGGCCATGAGCGTGTGCAGTTCTGAGGGGAGGGGCACTGTCTTCTGCAGACCACCTGTGTCTACCAAGATTACAGGTGTGAGAGACAGCCATGGGTCACCAGTTCTCCCTGTGGGTTCCAGCTTGTCCTCTTTCTCCTCTACTTCACAATCAGCTTTTCCCTCTCACTGCTGGCCCCGTGGCTCAACAGCAAGTTCAGGCCCATCCACTCCATATACAAAGGCAAGCTCCATCTGGAGATTCCTTCACCAACCCCCCCAGTAGGGTGAGATCTAATCCTGTGCTGCCCAGTAAAGTAGCCACTAGCCATTATATGACTATTAACATTAAAACTGATTAAATTATATACAATGAAAACTTCAGTTCCTCAGCTGTGCTTCTGCCATATTTCACATACATGCCTAGTGCCTATGTTATAAAACAGTGCAGAAACAGAACATTTCCATCACCATTGAAAGCTCTATTGAACAGTACTGGTATAATTATTTTCATAAATTCCTTATTTCTTATCACTCTTAGGGATTCTTTTTCTCTGTTCAAACCCTAACAGATACACCAGCATTTGGTAAAGACTGGTCTAGTCAGTGATTTTCAATTTTTTGTTTTCTTGAGCACCTATGATTGATAATGTTCACATGTGTGACAAATTTCTATGGCCCAACTCATATTTTGATAAAACTTCTAAATAGGATTCCAAGAAAGAAAAGCAAATAGGTGAAATAGATGCAGCATTAATTAAAATTCCCTTAAGACACTGATGAAAGAAATTGAAGATGACACAAACAGATGGAAAGATACTGTGTTCATTGATTAGAAGAATTAATATGGTTAAAATAACTATTCTATCCAAGGCAATCTACAGATTCAATGAAATCCCCATCAAAATACCAATGGCATTTTTCACAGAACTAGAACAAATAATTTTAAAATTTGTATGGAAATACAAAAGACCCCAAATAGCCAAAACAATCTTGAGAAAGAAGAAAAGAGTTTGAGGTATCATGCTCCATGAGTTCTGACTATATTATAAAGCTACAGTAATCGAAACAGTAGGGTACTGGCACAAAACCAGACACATAGATCAATGGAACAGAATAGCGAGCCCAGAAATGAACCCATGCATTTATGGTCAATTAATTTATGACCAAGGAGGCAAGAATATACAGTGGAGGAAAGACAGTCTCTTCAATAACTGGTGCTGGGAAAACTGGGCATCTACATGTTAAAGAATGAAATTAGGACAATTTCTAACACCACATACACACACACAAAAAAACCTCCAAATGGATTAAAGACCTAAATGTAAGACTGGAAACATAAAACTCCTAGAAGAAAACATAGACAAAACACTCTGACATAAATCACAGCAATATTTTTTTGGATCTGTCTTCTAAAGCAAAGGAAACAAAACCAAAAATAAACAAATAAGACCTAATTAAACTTAAAAGCTTTTGCACAGCAAAGGAACCATTAACAAAACAAAAAGACAACCTAATGAATGGAAAAAATATTTGTAAATGATATGACTGATAAAGGGTTAATATCCAAAGTATATAAACAGCTCATGCAACTCAACATCAAAAGAACAATCAATCTTATTTAAAAAGTGGGCAGAAGACCTGAATAGACATTTTTCCAAAGAAGACATACAGATGGCCACAGACACATGAAAAGATGCTTAACAGTGTTAATCATCAGAGAAATGCAAATCAAAACCACAGTGAGATGTCACGTCACACCAGTCAGAATGGCTATCATAAAAAAGACCACCAATAACAAATGTTGGTGAGGATGTGGAGAAAAGGGAACCCTTGTACACTGTTGGTGGAAATGTAAATTGGTGCAGCAACTGTGGAAAAGAGTATGAGGGTTCCTCAAAAAACTAAAAATAAAACTACCATATGATCCAGCAATTCCACTCCTGGGTATACTTCCAAAGAAAATGAAAACATTAATTTGAAAAGATACATGTATCCCAATGTTCATAGCAGCATTATTTATAATAGGCAAGATATGGAAGCAATCTAAGTGTCCCTAAACAGATGAATGGATAAAGAAGATGTGGTATATATATTCAATGGAATACTACTCAGCCATAAACAAGAATAAAATCTTGCCATCTGCAACAACATGGATGGACTTGGAGGTTATTATGCTACGTGAAGTAAGTCAGACAGAGACACTATGATATCACTTATATGTGGAATCTAAAAAATAAGACAAACTAGTGAATATAACAAAAAAGAAGCAGATTCACAGAAAGCGAGAACAAACTAGTAGTTACCAGTGGGGAGTGGGAAGGGGGAAGGAGCAAGATAGGGATAGGGGAGTAAGAGGTACAAACTACTATGTATAAAATAAATAAGCTACAAGGATATACTGTACAGCACAGGGAACATGGCCAATATTTTATAATAACTATAAATGGAGTATAACCTTCAAAAATTGTGAATCATTATGTTGCATACCTGAACCTATATAATATTGCACATTAACTATACCACAATAAAAAGTTCTTAAAAAAAATACCAAAATGTGAATGAAAAGAACATTTTATTGATTTGAAATCTTTCTTCTTTTTAAAATTTAGGCATTTACAATTACAAAATTTACCTCTAAGCACTGATTTCACTGCATTATGTAAATTTTGGTATGTGGTACTTTCATTTTGAATCATTGCAAAATATTTTCTAATTTCCCTTGTGCTTTCTTATTTGACCCATTGGTTATTTAGGAGTGTGTTGGTTAACTTCCATATGTTTGTGAATTCCCCAATTCCTTCTAGTCATTCCACTGTAGTCATAGAACATATGTACAATTCAATCATTTAAAATTTACTAATACTTGCTTTATGGCCTGATATATGATCTATCTTGGATAATGTTCCATCTGTATTTGAGAAGAATGTGTATTCTGTTGTTGTTGGGTGGAGAGTTCTATAGATGTCTATCAAGCCTAATTTGTTTATAATGTTCAAGTCTTCTATATGCACCTTGATCTTCTGTGTAGTTGTTTCATCCTTTACTGAAAGTGGGATATTATTGTTGAAATATCTCTTCTTCAGTTTTGACAGTTTTCACTTCATGTATCTTGGGGCTCTGTTATTAGGTGCATAGATGTCTATAACTCTGACATCTTCTTGATTTATTCTTTTATCCTTGTGAAATGTCCATCTTTGTCTCTAGAAACAATATTTGTATTAAAGTCTATTTTGTTTGATATTAGAATAACCACTCCAGATTTCTCTGGTTAGTGTTTACATGGTACAATTTTTCCATTGTTTTACTTTCAAGCTATTTGTGTCTTTAAATGTAAAGTGTCTTTTTTGTAGTTTTTTTTAATCCATTCTGCCAATATCTGCCTTTTAATTGGATGGTTTAATCTATTTATATTTAATATAATTACTGATAAGGTAAGATTTATATCTGTTATTTTGCTATTTTCCATATGCCATATATATATATAATATAAAAAAAGATATATATATATATAATATTTTGACACTCTATTCCTTCATCATTACTTTCTTTTGTATTAAATAGGTATTTTCTAGTGTACCATTTTAATAGCAAAAATACAATTTTTTAGTTATTTTCTTAGAGGTTGTCTTGAAGATTACAATTAACTTCCTATGATAACTTAGTTCAGATTAATATCAATTTAATTTCAACAGTATACAAAACTTTGCTCCTATATAGTTACATTCTCTCCTCCCACTTCATGCTGTAATTGTCATGCAGTTACATCTTTATACATTGTATGCCTATCAATATAGGTCTACAATTATTGATTTGTGCAGTCTTCTTTTAAGTCAGATAGGAGGAAAAAAGTGTTATAATAAACAAAAAAATTTGTATTGTCTTTTGTATTTACCCATGTAATAAATTTTACAGGTGTTCTTTATTTCTTCATATGGATTTGAGTTTTTCTACTATCCTTTTCATTTTGGCCTAACATTCCCTTTAGTATCTCTTGTAGAGCAGATTTTCCAGTAGCCAGTTCTTTCAGTCTTTGTTTATATGAAAATGTTTTAATGTCCTCCTTTCATTTTAATGTCCTCCTTTCATTTAATGTCCTCCTTTCATTTCTTGGTTGATGTCTTTTTTCTTTCAGCATTTTGTGTATATTTTCCCACTGACTTTGGCCCCCACTGTTTTTGATGAGAAATCAGCTGTTAATCTCATTGAGGATCCTTTGTACATGATGTCACCTCTCTCTTGTTGCTTTCAAGATATTCTCTTTGTCTTTCGATTTCAGTAGTTTGATTATGATGTGTCTAGGTGTGGATCTTTGAGTTTACCCTACTTGGAGTTCACTGAGCTTTGGATGTGTAGATTAATGTTTTTCATCACATTTGCAATGTTTTTTGCCATTATTTCTTAAAATATTCTTTCTTCCCCTTTCTCTATCGTTTTTTCCTCTGGAACTCCCTTTATGTATATGTTGATTCAGTTGATACTATCTCACAGGTCTCTAAGGCTCTGTTAATTTTTCTTCATTCTTTTTTCCTTCTGTTCTGCAGACTGCATAATCTAAGTTGACCTATCTCCAAATTCATTGATTCTCTCTTCTGCCTGCCCAGATCTGCTTTTAAGACCCTCTAGTTAAAATTTCAATTCAGTTATTATACTTTTAAACTCCATAATTTCTATTTTTTATATACATAATTTTTCTTTGTTTATATTCTTCATTGGTGAGCCATTGTCCTGCTATCTTCCTTGAATTCTTTAGACGTATTTTCCTTTACTTCCTTGAATATATCTAAACTAGCTGGCTTAAATTTTTTATTTAGTAAATCCAACACCTGAGCAGTTTCTATTGGTTGCTTTTTGTCCATGTGTGTGCACCACACTTTCTTGTTTCTTTCCATGTCTCATAATTTTTTGTTGTTGAAAACTGGACATTTAAATAATATAATGTGGCAACTCTGAAAATCACACTCACCTTGCTCCTCAGGGTTTATAGTTATCACTGTTTTTTGTTGTTATTGCTATTTGTTTGGTGATTTCTCTGAACTAATTCAGTAAAGTTTTTATTCTCTGCTATATGTGGCCACTGAAGTCTCTGCTCACTTAGCTTAGTGATTAGCTAACTACTGGACAAAGATTTCCTTAGTTACCTGGAAACAATGTCTCTGAATCTTTGCCAAAGATTTGTGCATGTTGGGGCACACCTTTAACTCTCAGTCAGGCATGTTACAACTCTCCCTTACCTTTCACTTTCTGCTTGTGCAAAGCCTCAAGGTCAGCCAGAGGTGAGAGCTTAGCATGCTCACAAACTTGGGCATGTGTACAGCCTTACATACTTGTGTGACCATATTCCCTTGAATATGTTGAAGTTTTTCAGATCCCCTAAGCCATCTAATTTCCCATATTTTCTTTTCGAGACTTTTCATTAGTTGATTGTTTGCCCCAACTATTTCCCCTGCCTCAGGCAGTAACCAATGAATCACCCCGGTAATTAATTTCAACAAATGCCCACTGGGGAAAAATTTTCTGGTCAAGGGGAAGAGAAGGGGGCTTTTTATACTAGGTGAACTCCAAGTCAGATCAAATCAAGACAATCTTGCAAGGGGTGGGGTGGTTCTTTCAGGAAATCACCAGACTGGTCAAAGAATGACAATTCTTAGGGAATGATGCTTTGAAAGAGCTCCAGCCTCCTTTTGGTGGCTGCCAGGCTGCTGGTTTTCACTGTAATTGTGGATTGTTATTTTTTAAGGATCCTGCCAAGCAGGGAGAGAGGGGAACAGAACAAGCTAAAATGCCACAAAACTTGCTTATTCAGCTGTTTTTCTTGAATAAATACTCCCCTGGTTACTGCAAACCTTTGGTTAATTTCCAGAGGTCTGAAAAAGTGGGTTCTGACAAATTTTTACCAGTTTTTCATTGCTTTTATGGAAGGGAGAATTTTTGGAGGTCCTTACTCTGCCATTTTCACTGACATCACTCTGAGAAAGAAGCTTTGCAGGAGCTCTGTCCCTTTTTTGCCCTCTGTGGTTACTGCCAGGGGGCAGAAAAGGGACAGAGTTGCTGGTTTTCAAGCCTACCACAGATCTGGGGAGAGGTGGGTAGAAATAAGGCAAGTTAAGACACTGCAAAGCTCATTGTTCTTACTGAGGCTCAGGCATTTTTCTTGAATAAAAACTCCCTAAATTGCTATGAGTTTTTGGTTCATTTCCAAAGTTCTGAAAAAGCTGACTCTGACCATTTTTGCTAGTTTTCTCATTGCTTTGATGGAGGAAAGAATTTTCAGAGGTTCTAACTCCATCATTTTCTTAGACATCACCCAAGAATTAAGTTTTATACAGATAACTGCAAATTATATTCCCCCCCCAAAAAAGAAAAAGATAAAAAGAAAAGAAAATCACTAAACCACCGATTTAGATGTTGCAACCTTAGTTACCTTAGTGAAATAAGGGATATTAATTATGACACACAACTGTGTCACCACATGAACATTGAGGAATGCAAATTTAAATGTTTCCTTAATTATTTGAATTCCATGAAGGCTACTTGCTTAGGATCAATGTAGATGGCTCTTGAAAAACTATTAAAGACACTTAGACAAACAAAGAGGGATAGTCCTCTCTTTGGACAGAGTTGGGCACCACACACAAGCTGTCATCAGGCCCTCTCCAACATTCACTCTTTCTATCAGGCACTGGGAGCAGTCAAAGCTTTGTATGTGGAGGGGAGTAGAGAAGATGCTGTTCTTCAGCCTTCAGTGTTTCTCCTTCTGTGTGCCATCTCCTCCATGCCAGCTGGTCCATACAAAGGAGGGCATGGCAGTACCCACAAGAAGAGGCCTGAAGTGACCACTACCATGTTCTGTGCAATAGCACAAGAGCTTCTGCAGGTGGGAGAGAGAGAGAGGCATAGTTGTTGTTTACTTTTCCTTAGGTCTGCTGGTTTTCATTTGAAAATCCTGGTTTTATTAAGTGGGTTTTAAAAAAATTAACACTAGCAATAAAAACTATCTGCTTCTCCCTCCAACTTCAGTAAAAAAAAAGGGGGCTGGGGGGTGTGGGGGAGAAGAGGTTTTACCTTGCTTTCCAAAATAGAGTTTTTATGTAATAATCCATAGAAAATTTCATTATAAAGGTTTATTTCAAACTAAACAGAAGTAGTTGTAACTTTTAGAATTAGCTTCTCTAAATCAGCCTTAATTTAAACAATGTAGATGAACACAAGTGTTATGGGATGAATTGTGTTCCCCTCCCTCCCCCCACCAAATTCATAATTTAAGATCCTGTTCCTTACTGCCTCAGAATGTGACTGTATTTGGACATAGGGCCTTTGAAGAGGTCATTAAGGTAAAATGAGTTCGTATGTCTGGGTCCTAATCCAATATGACTGCTGTCCTTGTAGGAAGATGAGATTAGAACACACACATGCACCTGCAGAGGAAAGAACAGGTAAGGACACAGCAAGATGGCAGCCATCTGCATGCCAAGGAGAGAGGCCTCAAAGGAAACCCAACCTGCTAACTTCTGATCTTGGACTTGATATTGGACTTCTGGCCTCCAGAAGAGTGAGAAATAAATTTATGTTCTTTAAGTCCTCCAGTTTGTGGTATTTTGGTATGGTAGCCCAAGAAAACTAACACAAAGGCACTGCAGATTTATAAAACACTAAAATTTAAGCTGCTGTTAAAGGTGGGAACCAACAGGTTCAGTCCTGGGAAACAATCATTTGCTTATTCCAAATTAATGTTCCCTTAAATAACAAGAAGCTCAGAATTAACTTCCAAGCAGTGTGATTAAATATAGTATTATGTCCAACAAAAAAATCCTCTAACCATATTACAACAAAGAATTGCTAGGATTGCTGTATGATTACCAGTTTGATTTTCCAGCTCATTGTTCTGGCACATGCAGAGAAACTCAGAGATCACCCTGGACTTCCCAGATAACATACTCTGTGTGAATGTCAAGATTATTTTTATGATTGGATGTCATCTTTTGTAAAGGTCCATGTTCTTAGTTACAAAACAACCAAAATCCACTCTGACTAGTTTAAGCAAGAGAAGGACTTATTGAAGGATGTGAAGGAGCTCACAGAATTGGGGGGATGGCTGGAAGCTCAGTTTCTAGCACCAATGCCCAAACCCTGCAGAAAAAAAATGGCCTGATACGGAAATCACTGTCTCTGCTGCTGCCAAGCACGAAGCACCAGAGATTTACTTTTACTGCACCAGCTTATTCCAGCTGTTTTAAAGCCATTTCTGCAACAGGATCTTCTGTATGGAAGTCTTGCCCTGATACCCCTGATTAGTGGACACCCAGGTCACATGCTGTGTTCTAGCTGCAATGGAGGCAAGTAACTTATACTCTGGGAGACATAGGTACTTCAGTTAATAAAGGGAGGTCATTTAAAAGTTGATGGGCAGGCAAGAATATGACAAATGTCCACTATAGCCCTTGAGTTATTTATGACCTATGTTGTGCTTTCTTTAACATCTAAGCCTCTAAAATGACAAAAAAATCATGTCAGATAAATAAAACTGTCATGATGAGAAAGATGAACAAGTCAAACATTTTCAATCAAATTTTCACCAGAGCATTCAATAACATTTCCTACAATCAATACAGGTTGAATATTCTCAGAATATTTAATAAGTGCTTGTTAATAAGTGAATAAATGTTGTCAAAGTGGTCTTTTGCCTTAGTGAGAACAGCAAAAACTATTAGAATCTAAGTTATTGGGTTGTAGCTCTAGCTCCTCACTTTCACACCCTCTAATGGTGTTGCTCTTCTCATTCAAGAACATAGTTTATCTTTTGCTATGGTAACTTTGTTTTCCAACAGGAAAACTAGGACACATGAATTTTTTCTTTATTTGTTTTGGGGCACAAGAAGCAAACTCACAGATACTGCTCAAATATTAAAATGGACATTTTGAGACAGCAGAGGCAAGAAGAACTACAATCCCACAGCCTGTGGAATAAAAACCACAATCACAGAAAGATAGACAAGATGAAGAGGCAGAGGGCTATGTACCAGATGAAGGAACAAGATAAAACCCCTGAAAAACAACTAAATGAAATGGAGATAGGCAACCTTCCAGAAAAAGAATTCAGAATAATGATAGTGAAGATGATCCAGGACCTCGGAAAAAGAATGAAGGCAAAGATCAAGAAGATGCAAGAAATGTTTAACAAAGACCTAGGAGAATAAAAGAATAAACAAACAGAGATGAACAATAAAGTAATTGAAATGAAAACTACACTAAAAGGAATCAATAGCAGAATAACTGAGGCAGACAAACGGATAAGTGACCTGGAAGACAGAATGGTGGAATTCACAGCTGTGGAACAGAATAAAGAGCAAAGAATGAAAAGGAATGAAGACAGCCTAAGAGACCTCTGGAACAACATTCAATGCAACAACATTTGCATTATAGGGGTCCCAGAAGGAGAAGAGAGAGAGAAACGACCCGAGAAAATATTTGAAGAGATTATAGTCGAAAACTTCCCTAAGATGGGAAAGGAAATAGCCACCCAAGTCCAGGAAGTGCAGAGAGTCCCATACAGGATAAACCCAAGGAGAAACATGCCAAGACACATAGTAATCAAATTGGCAAAAATTAAAGACAAAGAAAAATTATTGAAAGCAGCAAGGAAAAAATGACAAATAACATACGAGGGAACTCCCATAAAGTTAACAGTTGATTTCTCAGCAGAAACTCTACAAGCCAGAAGGGAGTGGCATGATATACTTAAAGTGATGAAAGGGAAGAACCTACAACCAAGATTACTCTACCCAGCAAGGATCTCATTCAGATTCGATGGAGAAATCAAAAGCTTTGCAGCCAAGCAAAAGCTAAGAGAATTCAGCACCACAAAACCAGCTCTACAACAAATACTAAAGGAACTTCTCTAAGTGGGAAACACAAGAGAAGAAAAGGACCTACAAAAACAAACCCAAAACAATTAAGAAATGGTCATAGGAACATACATATCGATAATTACCATAAACGTGAATCGATTAAATGCTCCAAAAAAGCCCCACAGGTATGCTGAATGGATACAAAAACAAGACCTATATTTATGCTGTCTACAAGAGACCCACTTCAGACCGAGGGACACATACAGACTGAAAGTGAAGAGATGGAAAAAGATATTCCATGCAAATGGAAATGAAAAGAAAGCTGGAGTAGCAATACTCAAATCAGATAAAATAGATTTTATCATAAAGAATGTTACAAGAGACAAGGAAGGACACTACATAATGATCAAGGGATCAATCAAAGAAGGAGATATAACAATTAGAAATATATATGCACCCAACATAGGAGCACCTCAATACATAAGGCAACTGCTAACAGCTCTAAAAGAGGAAATTGACAGTAACACGTTAATAGTGGGAGATTTAACACCTCACTTACACCAATCGACAGATGATCCAACAGAAAATTAATAAGAAAACACAAGTTTTAAATGACACAATAGACCAGATAGATTTAATTGATATTTATAGGACATTCCATCCAAAAACAGCAGATTAAACTTTCTTCTCATGTGCACACAGAACATTCTCCAGGATTGATCACATCTTGTGTCACAAATAAAGCCTCAGTAAATTTAGGAAAAGTGAAATCATATCAAGCATCTTTTCTGACCACAATGCTATGAGATTAGAAATGAATTACAGGGGAAAAAACATAAATAACACAAACACATGGAGGCTAAACAATACATTACTAAATAACCAAGAGATCACTGAAGAAATAAAAGAGGAAAGCAAAAAATACCTAGAGACAAATGACAATGAAAGCACGACTATGCAAAACCTATGGGATGCAGCAAAAGCAGTTCTAAGAGGGAAGTTTATAGCAATACCATCCTACCTCAAGAAACAAGAAACATCTCAAATAAACAGTCTAAACTTACACCTAAAGGAACTAGAGAAAGAAGAACAAACAAAACCCAAAGTTAGCAGAAGGAAAGAAATCATAAAGTTCAGAGCAGAAATAAATGAAATACAAACAAAGAAAACAATAGCAAAGTTCAATGAAACTGAAAGCTTGTTCTTTGAGAAGATAAACAAAATTGTTAAACCATGAGCCAGACTCATCAAGAAAAAGAGGGCGAGGACTCAAATCATTAAAATTAGAAATGAAAAAGGAGAAGTTACAACAGACACCGTGGAAACACAAAGCACCCTAAGAGACTACTACAAGCAGCTCTATGCAAAAAAAAAACGGACAACCTGGAAGAAATGGACAAATTCTTAGAGAGGTATAACCTTCCAAGACTGAACCAGGAAGAAATAGAAAATATTAAAAGACCAATCACAAGTAATGAAATTGAAACTGTGAATAAAAACCTTCCAACAAACAAAAGTCCAGGACCAGATGGCTTCACAGGTGAATTCTACCAAACATTTAGAGAAGAGCTCAAACCCATCCTTCTCAAACTCTTCTAAAAAAATTGCAGAGGAAGGAAAACTCCCAAATTCATTCTATGAGGCTACCATAACCCTGATACCAAAACAAGACAAAGATACTACAAAAAAAGAAAATTACAGACCAATATCACTGATGAATATAGATGCAAAAATCCTCAACAAAATACTAGCAAACAGAATCCAACAGCACATTAAAAGGATCATATACCATGATCAAGTGGGATTTATCCCAGAGATGCAAGGATTCTTCAATGTATGCAAATCAATCAATGTGATACACTATATTAACAAATTGAAGAATAAAAACCATTTGATCATCTCAATAGATGCAGAAAAATAAAATAAAATAAAATAAAATGGACATTTTGATGGCTGGTGGGAACAAAAGAACAGAATATTTCAAGTTAGGACTGTTCCAGAAAAGTATGATGCGGTCATGGTACAAACTCATGGTAAAATGGGTATAGCATTTGCTTCAGGGAGAAGTTTTATAGGCATTAGTTAATTCAGTCATGCATTCATTTTTTTAAATTTAACAAACATTTCTTGAGCACTTACTATGTGTCAGATAGGTAAGCAAAATACAGTAAGAGTTTGAGATTCTAGGACAGAAATCTACAAGTCTGATTAACCACACACTGCACTATAAGTACACAAGAAAATGTGAATATAACTCCTCCCTTCTTAAACACAAAGTAGCTACAAAAAAATCATATATTAGTGTCTCATTCCCAGTGCATAAGAGACCTCCACTGAGAGTGTTTTGAAGTCAGCTACATCTGCTTTTCTGTTGAAAGACTTTGTTAGTTTCACTTTGAAGCAGTAAAATGTCAATACACATCCAGAGCCCACTAGATAGATTTCAGTAAATACAAAGGCAAGTATCAAGATCACATTAGCTCATGTACAGAACAGACTTCTAATGAAAATCAGTCCTTTCCCCATTCTCTCTTAGTCAGCTAATCAAAAGAAAACAACTTAAACACTAAAATCTTCTGTGAAATCTCTAAGAAAGACCTCTCTCCTGTGTTCCTCTTGAATTTCATTCATCTCTCTATGGGAGCAGCCATCACCTTATTTGATGGTATAGTATTTATTTATTTTTGTCTGTCTCCCACCCTGCACTATGCATTCTTTTCTATCCTTGGCACCTAGGGCCTGGAAGATGAGCAATCATCTTGGAATGAATGTACAGATGACAGAATAGGTGAATGCATCCCCTTATCAACCAGCAAAGCATGAAGAGCAGTTTTCTAGTTGGGACTACATGTTTAGGAGTTAGACAGGCAGCCTTGGGTTGGAATCTGTCTCTGCTAGTTATTGGTTCTATGAACTTGAGCAAATCATGTAATCTTTCTTGGCCTCAGTAGTTTCATCTGTAAGATGGGAATAATTAATAAACCATGACTCACAGGTTTGTTGTGAGAATGAAGTGGGAAAACGCTGTAAAAGACTGAGCACACACTCTGCAACATAATGCCAAACCCATGGCTGATGCTCAGTAAGTGGTGGAAAGAGTCATCATGATTGATATTCCAGTGGATGATGGTGTGCTTTATTGCAGCTGGCACCCTCATGTTTAGGGACACTGAACTTTCTGGGTAGAACAAATTGTACATTTGGCCCTTGGCTGCTATTTGCCTTTGTTTCATATCCCTTCAAAACACAGAATCAGCACCTCTGCCTGTTCCAAACCCCAGTGCATTTTTGAACCTTTGAGAACACAGCTTTATTATTATTGTTGTTGTTATTTACTGCTGTAGCTCAAATTTTTCTTTCTCTGCCTCCCACTGCCCTGGAAGAGTGTTTGATAAGAAAATGCCCCCAGCTTAATTTGGAAGACTGGCCTCTTAATTCATCATGAAATATAGAAATCTGATAAGCTGGCCTCATTATATTAAGAGCCCAATATCACTGAATGGCAAAGTTTGGGGAGTAGAGGAAGTGTGGGCAGACTGGGTGGCTGGTGGGAAATGGCAAACTATGCCCCCACTCCAAACACAAACACACATGCAGTCTTAAAATAGCCAGAAATGTTTTTTCTTGTTCTCATCAGCTGGATGCTCATTATGAAATTGGACCACGTGGAAAAACACAAAGCCCTTCCGACTTGTCCAGCTTTCTAACATTAAACTGGGATGAAGCGTGTGATGGGGGTGGGGTCGCTTCATAATATAGTAAGTGGAACCTTTTAGCTTCAGTAAGTGAGTCTGACTCAGGAATGCAGGCGATGGTATCTCCAAAAAAATCAATATTAAGATGCACAATTGCTCCCCTGGTATCGAAAGAATTAGTTGATCTACATGCTAAATGACAAGCCTCTTGATAACAGGGATTATGCGACCTGCCTTTTCAGCCAGGGCTGCTGGGGACTGTCCCTTAGGTCCCTGAAGCAGAGATAATCTAATTAGAACAACAAAGACCAGATCCATTTGAGGAGAAGGCAACGTGGGGTGGGCAGGGGGTCTCAGGGGACGTGGGTGTGTGGGATCGTGTTGAGTCTTGTGTTGGCAGGGAGGGGCTCCCTCAGAACAAAAGCATCTAGGTGGCAAGTTGCTGGGGAGCAAGGCCTGGCGGGGAGAGGATGCCTGCAGAAAGGGTGGACAGAGGTCACTTCTAAAACACGACTTAATCTCCACTTTGGCTCCACAAACACTGCCACGCTGGCTCCCAGACTCTGGCCAGACTTGACGGAACTAGTGAGCGAGTCTCCAGACATTCAGACACTCAAGAGGCCCTCCAGCCAGTCACAGGAGAGAAGGAAGGGCCTGGGAAATGCACGTGGGGCTGTCTGACCCAGATCCTCTGCCTCCTCTGTGAATCCCCAACATGCCCAAGGACGGAAGGTTCCAAGGAGCAGACCCTGGTGCAATGTCCACTTGTCCATGGCAGAAGAGAAAAGCAAGGCTGTGCGTTGCATTTTTCAGGAAATTAAACTTCTGTCATTTAAAGGACTGTCCTCTCTTCTGATATTATGTACCTCTCATGTTTTTGGTGGTAAAGATTCCCTTTGAAAATCTATGAACCTGTCTTTTTAAACAGACTTCTCAGCAAATGTTTTAAAAATTTTATCCTCATGGGTTCCTTTTTTTCTTATGGAAAAAAAAAATTGGCCCAAATAAGCTTTGTTCTTAGTTCTTTTACCCTCCATAACTTCTTGCTCCCAAGGTAAAAGGTGTTTTCAGTACATGTAATTCTAAGGCAGTGAGACATTCATTAGGCTGATAGTTTTCCCATTGTTCAAAGAAGGGCTTTAATGTAATCAGGTCACTCAGAACCTCAGTGTGTATGTACCATGCTGTGGACTAAAGCAGAGGAGCTCTGACTCTGGGGTAGGGGGAGCTCAGAACCTTGTCTTCCAGGCCTCTTCTTTAGATGCCCTGCCCCCATCACCTTGGCAGAGCCTGGGTTCTTCATGTGTCTCTGGGCTGTGGGTGTTGGGTGTGCTCAGTTCTGACCCAGTCAGAGAGGACCTGCTTTCCTCTCCCTTGGCTGTTCACCGTGTGGGGAGGCTGAGCTGGCCCATCACTTAAAATAAGGTTTCAAACCCTAAAAAGCTGAGTGTACATGAGGCAAATCATCCCAAACCCAGAACAGTGGATGGATGATTTACCATGATTTACTTGAGAGGACCTTCTTACTCATCTAGGGGAGCATAGGTGGTGTCCATGGAAGCAGCTCAAAGGTTCTCTTGACATTATCACTCAAAGTGGGAAATGCAGGAATGTTGCTGCGGAAGGGGGTGGATGATGGGGAGGAAAGAGCTTCCACTATCTACTAACCAGTTCTATTGGCAAACAAACACTACCAGTCCTACTCAAAAAGAAATTAGCAAAAGACATGAGGCCTTAATAATGGTAAAAGAGTCTGAAGTTTATTCTTCCTGCCCTTACCCTCTAACATACATTTCTGAGTTTTTTAGAGTGGCCACTGTCTAAACAATACATTAATTTACCAATATTTTTATGCAAAATAATATTAGTGATAATGGTTGTATTTTCTTTCTTTTTGGTAAGAAAAAACATACAGGTTTTTGCTAAGGGGAAGAGTTTACAAACATTTTTGGATGAAGAGCTACAGCAAAAATCTTTAGGGGTATTATCTATATCTGACTTCCTTGTTAAGTTCTGAGAACCAAATCCTAGAATAAATGACAGTTAACATCTGCTTAGCTTGAGCTAAAACTGTACTTGGAAGGCTTAACAGTCTCTCTCCTTGACTTACTGAAGTGCCAAGAATTAATATCAAATGAATTTTCTTAGGCAAATTACACTTGCCTTTGGTTTTTAGAAAATTCTGCTTTTGTCACACCTCAGCATTATTGAGTTTAGAAGGAGGTCATGGCTGAATGAATAAGAATGGAGGCGGTAAAGGAGAGGGGATCCCCAAGCCTCACTTCTCTTCTGTCATAAAATATACATGTATATTTTAAAAATTAAATTGGCTATTCACATTGAATTCTAATGTCAATTATTGAAACTTACTGCATCTCCACTATTCTTGGGGGTAATAAGTAACCTTTCCTAATTGGGGAGAAAAGACGTGCAGGAAGGAAATAACACAGGCACAGAGCCAAGCAACTTAAATGTTAAGTTGCATGGTGGTCCTTTACAACTCCCTTGATATCTGTGTGGGCTGCCGTGGTCAGGAAGGCTCTGTAGAGAAATAGGCCTTGTGAGAGAATCATGGAGTGTATCCAGGGCAGGAAAACACAAAAGAAGAAAGTTCCGAAGCAGAATTAAGAGAGACACAGATGTGGTTCAGTGGGAAGGCTGAGTCAGTTTCTAAGCCCAGCAAGGCTCTTGTTTGAGAGATAGGATAAATGAAGTTAAATAAGTAAGATGAGGCCAGATTATGGTAGGCCTTCTTGTCCAAGACAGTGGCTGTTGGCACTTCTCCACTCCTTTGTCCAAGAAAGTCACCACTTATCACTCATGGCTCTCTGTCCTTCTCTGTACAGCTCCCCAGGTAGCCATGGACAAATAATCAGCTTTGGCCTTCAAAATGAAATCTGTGTTCTATTCCCATCCCAGGCCAACTTCTTTAGACTTGATGTATAGAAAATGGGGAGCTGCTGAGTGAGGAAGAGTGGAATAAAGAAGACATGAGTCCCCAAACTTCCCAGTTACCACTGGTGTCAGCCTTTCCTCACCCAACTATGTTTTGAAGTGGAGTTAAGCATCATGGGAAGAACACTGGACTAGAAATTCTAGGACTTACATTTGAGGTACAGTTCAGCCACTAACTTGCCCAATCTGTGCCTCATTTTCCTCATCTGTAAAATGAAAAGACTGAAATAGGTTGATGGGTAAGGTCTGTTCTGACAATGACTTTTTAGAACACTACAAATGGTAACAGGAAAGCAGCCAGGCTGAGCCTTGCTCAATGGCCTCTTCTGGGGAGGAGATGGAGGGCGATACAAGCCAGGCCAGCCCTGGCAGGGAAGAGGAAGCTGAGGTTCTGGCTAACCCACACCCTAAATTAACAGCTCCTGGATAACTGAGGGTCAGAGTCATTAGATGCTGTTTGTGTTAGATGATCCATATGGTACAGAATGTGGTTTAGGCGCCTTGAGGTCTCTTGGTAGGAAGTTGATGAAAGGCCTCATCTGGAAACAGCTTTCTCTAAGGATCAAGGCTAGTGGAAAAAGTTTGTATATCATTGTTTCCTTCCCTCTGGATCACCATAGCCATGTCTTCAGCTTCACGTGGACAGTTTGGCAGATGTCCCCACTCAAGGGGACTTCGCAACAAAGCAGCCTTTCTCGCTGATATGATGTCTCCTGCTTCCCTGTTTGCCAGCTTCTTTGGCCTCTGAGGGATGCATTCTGGAGACATGAGATGTGCAGGATGAAGTCATGGCTCCATGCAAAAGGGCAGGAAAACTGTGCTTTCCTTCATGCATGGAGCTGCATGCCCTTTACCTGTGGAGCAGATCTGAGGGTTTTACTCCATTTGTCATCTCAATGTCAAGAGATCAGCTCTTGGGAGTGATCAGCTTGCCAGTGGCTGTGGTTGAACTTCAAAAATGTTGAGGAGCTTAAAGCCATGCTATTTGAATGGTCAGCTAGGCACTTTGCAGGCCTGGCTTGGCCTAATTTCCTAATTAGTTAGTTTTCAGGCAGGGACATGACAAGATTCTGTGTTTACCTCTTGAAATGTACCTTTTGTTAAGTTCCCTACATGCCCACCCAGGGGCTAAGTAATATGGCAGGAATGATGTCTGTCTTTCAATTTGCCGATATTTAGAAAGCTCTTTGACTGATGCTTAATAAATGTCCTTTGTCTACTGTCACTTTTAAAATAAATCTTGAAAACATGTGACTGAGACAGTAAATGTACAAACTGTGTATTCCTCATTGATAGTTCACATTTCATAGTTCTGGGATGCCCAGAAGTCCATGGCCAGAAATGAAGAGTTTGATTTAAAAGGAGCTGAGCTTGTTTCTCCTCCTTTCTTGAGTTGGGCTTTTTCGTATCCATCCAACCATCCATCCATTAATCGATTTGTCTTTCCTTCTGTCCACCTATCTGTTCATCCATCCATCTATCTATGTATCCATCAATTTACTCATTCAGTTGTTTAACAGACATTGCCTGAGGGTCTCCTCTGTGCTCATCACTGAGTTTGCCATGGTAGACAAGACTAACCATCCTCTGCCTCTACAAGCCTACCGTGGGAGGGGGCCCATGTTTGTAGGGAGCTGTGTTGGCAGAGGCTCTCTTGAAGGTGTTGGGTGGCAGGCGCAGCTGGTTTTCTGTAGGCAGGCTAGACTCTGCTGGGGTGTGCACTGCCTGCTGTTGGGTTTCTGATCTTTTAAAAACCAAGAAAAATGTTCTTGTGGCCATGGAGTTTTTGACTCTGTCTTCAGAATTTGTATATCTAATTTTGGGAAAAGAATAATGAACAAAGCTGGAGTCTCATTGACCCTTCTCTCTTTCTGTGTGGTGAATAGAAGCATTTGGTTTGGAGCTGTCCAGCTGGGCACTCACTCTGACCTCCTCAAACCTAGCTCCTCCTTCCCTAAATTGCAGATGATAATATTCTCTCTTCCGTGTCATTACTGTGAGGATGCCATGAGATAAAGCACACTGAGTGCTTAGCACAGGGCCTGCCATGTTATAAGCCCTCAGCAAATGGAAGCTTTCAAAGTTATTCAACCTACTAATGATTTAGGACAGAGCTCTCTTGCTTTCATGAGGGTTGTTAGTAGCTGTCAGTAACTAAGATTTGGACTTTATGTATTTACATTTCTTAGCAAAAATTGAGTTCGCTACCATGCTTTCACATAATAACAAGCAATCAAGGCAGGGTTTTAAGTACAGTAATGATTATCTTTCATATAACTTACAGATAGGACCCAATTACTTTGTAATGGACATTAGCATTCTCTGTCTGGGTGTGTGTGTGTGTATTTCTGGGATATAAATATGGCTAGGTTCCCCTTAACATTTTACCTAAAATAGCACTGAATTATACCTTAGTTGAAAGTAGCACTGGCTCTGAGTATAAGGGAGGGAAAAAAATGGAGAAATAGAAGGGTTTTGTTTCCTAATAGACAATGAGCTACTCAGCTTTGACACAGGAGATCAACAACTTGTGTCCACTAAAAAGAAAAGGTGCGAGTGTGGGCCTGCTGTGGGCAGAGCAGTGTTTGCTGCCCCAGCGCCTAGTTTTCCTCTCTGCAGTGGGGTAGCACTTCCCCTGAGATCATGCACTCCAATCCACAAGACAGATGTCAGCAAGTGGAGCCCCTCCCCATTTGCATGATTTTTCAGGGAGAATATGAGATGATCTTTCATTTTGTGAGAAGCCCCAAAGCACCCCAGAGGGAGAGTGGCTGGAAAGTATGTGTGGTTCCCTATAGGACCAGAACTGGGCAGTGATCAGAGCCAGCCTTCCTCCACCATAATAGCAGTGGCCTCCTTGACAGGCTTACTTTTTTAACTTGCTTTCCTCCTAGTCCTCAAAACCCCTGAGGGTAGTCGTACTTTTACTCTGGGTGCTTCCCATAGTGTGGCTTCCCCTATTGCTATTGTAACAAATTACCACAAACTCAGTGGCTTAAAACGCATATGTTATTTCACAGTTTTCAGTGGTCAGGAGTCTGGGCATGACTTAGTTGGGTCTTCTCCTTGGGGTCTCAAAAGCTTACAAATCAATGAATTGACTGGGTTGTGTTCTCATTTGAAGGCTTGACTAGGGCAGAATCTACTTCTGAGCTCATTCTGGCAGAATTTCTTTCCTTGCAGCTGTAGGACTGAAGGGCATGGCTTCTTGCTGGTTGGCAGGGGGAGGCTGCCTGCAATTCCTCCACATGGCCACTAACTTCATCATGATGGTAAGAAGAAACTCTAGCTAGTGGACTCCACTAACAAGACAGTCTTTTATAATACAGCACAGTCATTGGAGTGATATCCATCACGTGTGCCATATTCTACTGGTTAGAAGCAAGTCACAGGTCCCGTCCACACTGAAGGGGAGGTGATTATACAGGTATGAACACTAGGGGGCAGAGGTCTGGAGCCATCTTAAAGTCTGCCTGCCACTGTGGCCTCCACATTTTTCATTTTTCAACAGATGTTCTAGCAGAAAAGAACAGTTGCAAACTCTCTTAACACTAGACATATAAGTTGTCTCCAATTTTTGTTTTTATAATGAATACTGCTTTTCATTTTCATATATAATATTCTCTACTTGTCAAAAAATTTAATTCTTTCAATTAAATTTTTCCTTATTAAAAAAAAAAGAACAGTTGCAAGCTCTTACCCTAGGGTCTCTGCCTCAAACCTTGCTCCTTCCAGATGGAGTCCTCACCTATTCCCAGCCTCCCTTCTGCAGGACCTGGCCCTCAGCCTCACCTCTCATTATCTTGTCCACAGACAGTTTCAGCCACTCTTCTGGACCCACCTTCTTTCTATTCACCATGCACACAAGACCTTCTGACATCACCCTTAAGTCTCTCCCTTTATCCCTCAGTCATGCAATTTACACCTCGAGTCACTGTGCATGGCAGCCTGGCTCAGTGCGTGTGTTCTAGAACCCAACTCCTCACTTCAAATCCTAGCTCCATTATTTACAGCTCACATGACCTTGAACACAAGTTATTGAGCCTCTCTGTGCCTTAGTTTCTTCATCTGTAAGATTGGGTTAATACTAATCATCCTCACAGGGTTATAGTGAGAGTGAATTAAATGATGCCTATAAAACACAGAACAAAATCATTCACATTCTAACATTATGAGCCTTCACCAAACATTAGCTACTATCATTACCCAAACTTAATTTTCACCTCTTTGAGAGGTCATTGATGTGGTTATCATCTTCTCTGGAATTGGTCCTCCTCAGTTTTAAGTGGTGAATTTTCAAAAAGGGTATCAAGATGAAAAAAAGAAAAAAGTTGCTAATCTTCTTCATTTTTCTTTATTTTTATCTAATCTGCTTCATTTTTCTATGGATGAGTGTAATAGGATGAGCAGTATCTCCTGCTTCTGAGATTTCTTTGAAAAGAAAATCATTGTCCCAGAATCTAAAGGTTTATCTGAACTGAAAGATCCTCTTGACCTTCTTAGGCTAGGTTATTTCCTGATGTAGATTAGTATCTTTGAGCATAGGCTGAATTCTCCTCTCTGCTGTAGAGGTTTGGCATTTGTTTTTCCTTTGTTCTTTGCTGGACAGTGTGAAGGAGGTTTTGATTGGTTGACTTGGGTTTCTCCTTCCATAGGGTTCCTTGTAGGGACATCCATGGGCTGAGGTCTGAGCCGGGGTGTGGGGGTGAAGACAGACTGACACTGTGCTGTGTGGCAGGAGGAGGAATGGAGGAAGATGGAAGGAAACCACTGGGGAAAGGGTCTTATAGAGACAGAGCCACTGAGCAGCACTGACAGGTGTGTGATTAAGGGCGCTGGGCCCTTTCTGATGCACTCCACTCCTCTCCCATCCCCAGGAGAAGGGAGCTGGAGGAAGAGACTCGATTCTCCTGGAGGACCTGTTCCACCAACCTCACAAGAGGGGCTGGGGAGGGTCGCTCCTGGATTTTCTCTCCCTCGTCAGCCCTGTGATGCTTGTGGTATTATCCCCATTTCACAGATGAGAAAGTTGTGAACTTTCAAAAACTGCACTATTATTAAGGGCCAGAAATGGGTTCAAACACAGGTCTCTTAGACAGAATCTGTATTCCTTGCAGCTGAGAGAAAAGTTTTAAAGATCGCACACTGTTCAATGCAAGCGTGGGAACATGCACACATAGCGCTCCTCTTTCTGGAGGTCTTGGGACTGTCATTCTCACAGGCCACCAAGATAATTTCCTAAGTACTTGGTAGTTGTTAGAGGAGTTTAAAAAAATCTGTTAGACAACTTTTCCAAGGAAAGGCCTATCAGCCTAAATGATTTGAGATAAGGGTAAGCAGATGTCAAAATAGACCACCATGGGGCTGAGAAGCCTGAGGCAATCTGGAAGGATTCTGATAGGCAGTAGAAGGGAAAGACAGATTCAGATTTAGGATGCCACAGGCATTACCCACATCTGTCAGAGAGGTATAATTGCTCTAATCCACTAATTTAAAGTCAGAGATTCTCAAGAAGTTTCATGAAAAACAACTTCACTGTATAAAAGGAAAGGCAGCATTCTTCTTCACTAGGTTTTTATTACTCTTCACTTTCAAATAGTGAAAGGAAGAAATGGGGAGACAGGCTAACTTCACTCCTTGTTGGTTGTGCTGCTTGGCTAAGAAGCATAAGTTTGTGTGATGACATGGAAGAAGGTGTGTGGAAACATCCCCCTGTGTGAGCTGCAAATGGACCACACAGCAGCTTCTGGGGCAAAGGGGGCTTCAAGCTCCCCTCGCTTGTCAGCACAGAACAGAAAGTCTTGAAGCCAGAGTCTCCAGGCAAATCTCTCACTTATATTTTAAAAAGCCTATTACATTGGTTTTAGCAACTAGTTAAGTTTAGATGATCTCTATACTACATGGCAGCTTTGCATCATGTATATATTTCTATATACATGAAGGAGTCTACTTATAGAATGACCAAAATGACCAAGACACTGTGTGTCTGTAATGACCAAGACACTAATAGCTTACAGACGTGTTGATATTTCTGCTCTCGAACTCACGATTGAGTTATTCAGCTGCTTTATTCAGGGCTCTTACCAAAATGAAAGGATGTTAAAAAGAATCCATCAGTGAATGCCAGAAAAAAGTTTTATCAGCAAACACAGTTTTGAAGTACTAACTAACCACAAATCAGATGACAATCATGAGTTAAACTTCAGTGGGATTGTTTAAGGATGTGTCCACAGAAACACAAACTATATACTATAATCAACTTCAGTCAACTAATGAACATGAACTGCAACATTCATTTATTAATTTAACATGTATTTATTTAAATATTTTAAAATATTAAAAAATTTAAAAGTCCTCATAATACTTTATCCCAAATTACATAAGCATTGAGACCTAGCATAAATTGTTGCTTTGAAATTTAAATAGATTTTCAATTTAATTTCTTGGAAAACTGGGATAACTTCATGGGCAATGTTGTGTCACCATGCTATTACTAACATCTAGCACGTATTGGGTATTCAATAAATGTGTTAAATTAAACTGAGTCTATTTCAATTTAAGCAATATTCATTGTGTGTATAAATTTATGTGTACAAGCCCGAAAATACAGCCAAGAATTAATCACTTTTAAACTTTGTGTATATGTCTGAAAGAGCCACATTTAATTTCCAATTAACAGTATGGGAGAGGGGAAGCAATTTGACTAATAAAACAGAGAATCACAACTTGTCTTCGATTGACCAATGAATTGTGACTTGGATCAAATTGTCTCTGCTGTATTATTCTGTCACTTGCATACACTAGAGTTTTACTGTGCTGGAGGATTGGATGGTGTGGAAAGAACTAATAAGAAGAACATAAAATATTTGACCTCAAACACATTTCTTAAATGTGATGGTGTTGATAGTCCTTTTTTTAAGTTTTGGCCCTGCATCTTCCCTTTATACTTTTTTTTAAAGACAGGAATGGCCAAGTGATGATGACTCTTCAAAAACTCAGTTTTTGCTGGCATTACACGTGTAGATTGCATTGTGAGCGCTTTCATCTGATTCCAAATAACATACATTAAGAGGTTTGTTGTCAAGTTTCCAAAGGGAGGCTGGAGATGGCAGGAAGCTCCTCTGTTTTGTTGT
>RJWK010024400.1:13193-28501 GCA_004363435.1 Platanista minor | reverse complement strand
CAAAATGGATTAAAGACCTAAATGTAAGGCCAGAAACTATCAAACTCTTAGAGGAAAACATAGGCAGAACACTCTATGACATAAATCGCAGCAAGATTCTTTTTGACCCACCTCCTAGAGAAATGGAAATAAAAACAAAAATAAACAAATGGGACCTAATGAAACTTCAAAGCTTCTGCACAGCAAAGGAAACCATAAAGAGGATGAAAGAGAAAACCCTCAGGATGGGAGAAAATATTTGCAAATGAAGCAACTGACAAAGGATTAACCTCCAAAATTTACAAGTAACTCATGCAGCTCAATATCAAAAAAAACAAACTACCCAATCCAAAAATGGGAAGAAGACCTAAACAGACATTTCTCCAAAGAAGATATACAGGTTGCCAACAAACACATGAAAGGATGCTCAACATCACTAACCATTAGAGAAATGCAAATCAAAACTACAGTGAGGTATCACCTCACACTGGTCAGAATGGCCATCATCAAGAAATCTACAAACGATAAAAGCTGGGAAGGTGTGGAGAAAAGTGCTCTTGCACTGTTGGTGGGAATGTAAATTGATACCGCCACTATGGAGAACAGTATGGAGGTTCCTTAAAAGTCTAAAAATAAAAGTACAATATGACCTAGCAATCCCACTACTGGGCATATACCCTGAGAAAACCATAGTTCAGAAAGAGTCATGTACCACAATATTCACTGCATCACTATTTACAATAGCCAGGACATGGAAGCAACATAAGTGTCCATCGACAGATGAATGGATAAAGAAGATGTGGCACATATATTCAATGGAATATTACTCAGCCATAAAAAGAAACGAAATTGAGTTATTTGTAGTGAGGTGGATGGATCTAGAGTGCATCATATAGAGTGAAGTAAGTCAGAAAGAGAAAAAAAATACCGTATGCTAACACATATATATGGAATGTAAAAAAATAAAAAAAGGTTCTGATGAACCTAGGGGCAGGACCAGAATAAAGATGCAGAGATAGAGAATGGACTTGAGGACACGGGGAGGGGAAGGGTAAGCTGGGACGAAGTGAGAGAGTAGCAGTGACCTATATACACTACCAAATGTAAAATAAATAGCTAGTGGGAAGCAGCTGCATCGCACAGGGAGATCAGCTTAGTGCTCTGTGACCACTTAGACGGGTGGGACAGGGAGGGTGGGAAGGAGATGCAAGAGGGAGGGGCTTTGGGGATAGATGTGTATGTATAGCTGACTCACTTTGTTATAAAGCAGAAACTAACACAGCATTGTAAAGAAATTATACCCCAATAAAGATGTTAAAAAAAACCCCAAAAACAAAAACTAGAGTATGGAAAAGGGAAAAATAGTAACATTATAGCAATGCTACTTTCAGCTAGTGAACTAGGTTAACATGACTAACTATCAGTCTTGTTAATACTGTGTCCTCCCCGATATGACATAATGGGAAGAGGACTTCATGAATATGAGATTTGTCCTCCAAACCCATTACCCTGGTCTAATCATGGGGAGAACATGAGAAAAACCCAAATTCAGAGACAGTCCACTAAATAGATGACCATTAATCCTTAAAATTCATGTATTTCTTATCTGATCTTTATTTCTTTCCTTCTGCTAACTTTGGGGTTTTCTTGTTCTTCTTTCTCTAATTGCTTTAAGTGTAAGATTAGGTTGTTTATTAGAGATGTTTTTTGTTTCTTGAGGTAGGATTGTATTACTATAAACTTCCTTCTTAGAACTGCTTTTGCTGCATCCCATAGGTTTTGGGTCATTGTGTTTTGTCATTTGTTCCTAGGTATTTTTTGATTTCCTCTTTGATTCCTTCAGTGATCTCTTGGTTATTTAGTAGTGTATTGTTTAGCCTCCATGTGTCTGTATTTTTTACAAATTTTCTCTTGTAACTGATATCTAGTCTCATAGTGTTGTGATCGGAAAAGATACTTGATATGATTTCAATTTTCCTAAATTTACCAAGGCTTGATTTGTGACCCAAGGTATGATCTATCCTGGAGAATGTTCCATGAGCATTTGAGAGGAAAGTTTATTTTGTTGTTTTTGGATGGAATGTCCTATAAATATCAGTTAAGTCCACCTTGTTTAATGTGTCATTTAAAGCTTGTGTTTCCTTATTTATTTTCATTTTGGTTCATCTCTCCATTGGTGAAAGTGGGGTGTTAAAGTCCCGTACTATTATTGTGTTACTGTCGATTTCCCATTTTATGGCTGTTAGCATTTGCCTTATGTATTGAGGTGCTCCTATCATCGGTGCATAAATATTTACAATTGCTTCATCCTCTTCTTGGATTGATCCATTGATCATTATGTAGTATCCTCTTTGTCTCTTGTTATAGTCTTTATTTTAAAGTCTATTTTTTCAGATGTGAGAATTGCTACTCCAGCTTTCTTTTGATTTCCTTTTACATGGAATATCTTTTTCGATCCCCTCACTTTTAGTCTGTATGTGCCCCTAGGTCTGAAGTGGGTCTCTTGTAGACAGAATACATATGGGTCTTGTTTTTGTATCCATTCAGTCAGTCTATGTCTTTTGGTTGGAGCATTTAATCCATTTATATTTAAGGTGATTATCGATATGTATGTTTCTATTACCATTTTCTTAATTGTTTTCAGTTTGTTACTGTAGGTCTTTCCCTTCTCTTGTGTCTCCTGCCTAGAGAAGTTCCTTTAGCATTTGTTGTAAAGCTGGTTTGGTGGTGCTGAATTCTCTGAACTTTTGCTTCTCTGTAAAGGTTTCAATTTCTCTGTGGAATCTCAATGAGATCCTTGCTGGGTAGAGTAATGTTGGTTGTAGGGTTTTCCCTTTCATCACTTTAAATATGTCCTGGCACTCCCTTCTGGCTTGCAGAGCTTCTGCTGAAAGATCAGCTGTTAACCTTATGGGCATTCCCTTGTATGTTATTTGTTGCTTTTCCCTTCCTGCTTTTAATATTTTTTCTTTGTAGTTAATTTTTGATAATTTGATTAATATGTGTCTTGGCATGTTTTTCCTTGTATTTATACTGTATGGGACTCTCTGCGCTTCCTGGATTTGATTGACGATTTAGTTCCCATATTAGGGAAATTTTCAACTATAATCTCTTCAGATAGTTTCTCAGTCCCTTTCTGTTTCTCTTCTTCTTCTGGGACCCCTATAATTAAATGTTGGTGCACTTAATGTTGTCCCAGAGGTCTCTGAGACTCTCCTCAATTCTTTTCATTGTTTTTTCTTTATTTTGCTATGTGGTAGTTGTTTCCACTATTTTATCTTCCATGTCACTTATCCGTTCTTCTGCCTCAGTTATTCTGCTACTGATTCCTTCTAAAGAGTTTTTCATTTCATTTATTGTGCTGTTTATCATTGTTTGTTTGCTCTTTAATTCTTCTAGGTCCTTGTTAAACCTTTCTTGGTTTTTCTCCATTCTATGTCCAAGATTTTGGATCGTCTTGACTATCATTACTCTGAATTCTTTTTCAGGTAGACTGCCTATTTTCTCTTCATTTGTTTGGTCTGGTGGGTTTTTACCTCGCTCCTCATCTGCTGCGTATTTCTCTGTCTTCTCATTTTCCTTAGCTTACTGTATTTGTGTTCTCCTTTTCACAGGCTGCAGGTTCATAGTTCTTGTTGTTTTTGGTGTCTGCCTCCAGTGGCTTAGGTTGGTTCTGTGGGTTGTGTAGGCTTCCCGTTGGAGGGGAGTGGTGCCTGTGTTCTGATGGATGAGGCTGGGTCTTGTCTTTCTGGTGGGGAGGACTGTGCCTGGTGGTGTCTTTTGGGGTGTCTGTGAACTTATTATGATTTTAGCTGCCTCTCTGCTAATGGGTGGGGTTTTGTTCCTGTCTTGCTAGTTGTTTGACATGGGTGTGCAGCACTGGAGCTGTCTGGTCATTGAGTGGAGCTGGGTCTTAGCATTGAGACAGAGGTCTCTCAGAGAGCTTTTGCTGTTTGATATTATGTGGAACCAGGAGGTCTCTGGTGTACCAATGTCCTGAACTTGCCTCTGCCACCTCAGAGGCACAGGTCTGACATCCAGCCGGAGAACCAAGACCCTGTCAGCCACACGGCTGCTAGTGTTGTGGGGTCTCCTGAAGAGGTGGTGGGTGCTTGTGGCTCACTGCGGGTACAAGGACATGGGCAATAGAAGTTCTGGGAAGTACTCCTTGGTGTGAGCCCTCCCAGAGTCCCCCATCATTAACTTAGCCTCATTGAGTTTTAATGTTATGAACTCTAGTATCGGATATTTACCAGTGAAACTCTATTATGAGTGTTCTTAAAGAACTTCATACATCAGAGTTATTAACCAAAGAATACTACAGTTTATATTGCTTGCACTAAATAGAATATTTCACTGGCTCCAAAGGAGAATATTCACCTTGCTCTTGGGTTGGTATCTTATCTCTATTTCTCATTTTCTCTCTCTCTCTCTGGGGGTGTTTCTCATTTTCTTTTCATATACGTTTTATTTTCTCTTTTTATGTTGTGTTTTCTCCCTTGGCCACTCTACTCTGCCTTATAACCTCACTTCATTATTAGATGGGTGACTTTTGCTAGAATTACATAAATAGTGTAATAATGAAAGATTTTTCACCCTCTCATTTGTTGCTGTGAATCCAGAATCACATTATCGAGGACTGCTGAGCACAAGCAATGTTATTATCTGCAAAGAAAGCAAGGAGAATCTTTGAAATCACATAGTCATTTTGCTTTGCAATCCAGGCACTTACAAAGAATGCAAATGACTGTTTGAAAAATGGAAAAATAAATTTGTTATTTATTTAAATTTATTTGCTAGCCACCTGGTAGAGGGACTAGATAGAAGGGCCTGGGAGTAGAGGAAGCCTTTTCCTCCTTGCCTGTTGTCTGCTGTGATCTTCTTTGTTCTATTTTTTTTTTGTTCTAAGAAATAAGCAGTGAGGTGACTTTGACAAAGCACCTCTGTTTCTCAACTATACTGTATAATGCAATACCTGGGAAGCATGTTTCATCCTATGGTTTCCAGGCTTCTATTTATCATTCCTTAGACGCATTCTTAGGGAAAAAAATGTGAGATTTATTTTTTTTAACAAATTGAACATTTCAATTCAGTTGCAGTCTAAAAATATATAAAGAAATTTAATCTTGATCATCTGGATGACTACTTCATCTCCAAGTACTGCCAAAGAGTTCCAGGAACCAAAATTGTTTATGATTACACTCACAAGTAAAGGCCAAGTATATTACTACCTGCTGCATGAAGGACTTTTTATAGAGGTTCAAATGGAGAATTGAGTCATCAAAAAGCTCTCAGAGTACAAGTCTCATCAAACAAAAGGCATAAGAGCCTTTGTAGTCACGATTATTTCAAAATACCAATAAATACATTGTGCACTCTTTTTTTATGTAAGAAAAAGGCAAAAATAATATGTAGTAAACCTACAATTACTTATTTTTAACTTTTCAGTATTGGATTTTGGAGTACAGTATTAAATTGACTATACCATTGTCAACTACAAATGGCATTTTCCATTGGCACTTGCCATCTACCCCTACAAGGATTAAATCATGTGCTGCTGCAGCTGCTGACTTTCAACACGCTCTGCAAGGAGTTCAGGGTGGAGAGCTGAAATGAGGCACTCTGTGCTCTGGGAAAAACTGGCAGAACAGGGCTTCAGATAGATATTTTCAGGAGACAATTGTATGAGCCCAATTCTCGTCTCTCCTCATATCTAGAGAAGCACTAAAATCCTTCATGGTGACGTCTGCTCCTGATGACTAGCAGTAGCCTGCACGACACTAGCAGAAAACTTCTGCAAAAAATATGTGCTTGATTGCACGTATTCCCCCTTCACCAAAATCACGTATATACTGATCTTCCCCCCTGTCTCTTTGGAGCAGTTTCTCAGAACTATCTGGGATGCTGTTTCCCGGGCTGCAGTCCTCATTTTGTCCCAAATAAAATGTAATTCACAACTCTCATGTTGTGCATTTTTTTTAAAGTCTAAACCATCAAGGTAAAGAATTGGTGATTTAAAATTAGGTCATTGTTAAAATTGAAAAATTGCACTAGTAAAAAGAGCAATGAGACATGATGGCCCATCATTCTCAATATAAAAAGAATCAAATAAACAAAAATTATAAAATATTCAAATATATCTGCCTGTTTTCATCAAAACCGACATCATCAATTTAGTTTTGGGGAAACATCCTTGATCATATTAAGTTAATATTTTTAGTTTTATTTATTTTATTTTGTAGTTTTGTTTGTATTTATAATTCATCGTTGTTTTACAAGTGAAAAGGTTTCTATTCAGCTTTATGGCTATACATATTTTAGAAGCATTTCCAGTAGTGAAATGAAATCAAGGGTGTGCCAATGAGTATAAGATGCTTTAGGGCACTGGGGAGATTAAGGAGCATAGAGGTTAGATAAGCCCAAGAGTGACATGATTGGTGATTTCAGGTGAGAGCATTCAAAACTAGATAGAGGAGACTGAATTTAGCAGAGTAAGAAATAAGAAGACAGGGACAGAAAACTAAACCATTATCATTATACTGAAAGGAGTGGAATGGGGAAAGCAAAGAGCTTGGGAAGGATGATGTTACAGAAATTTGGACACAAGGTGATAGAGATCTGACCTAAGATAATGACAAAAATAATGGAGAGTGACATTCTGAAATAAAATAAAATCTAACATAGTGATCGCACCATGAAACTACCTGGAATACAAACATAATTACTCTGATTTGATCTTTGGGTTTTTTCTTTTCCACAGAGAAAGAGATAGTCACTCCGGAGCCAAAGCAGGACCTCAGTACTAAAAGACCAGGGATTTAGTGCTGGATCTTATACCTACTTATTGTCATTCATATAGTCTTTGTGGTCTCATTTACCTCATCTATAAACAAAATGGATTAGCTGAAAGGGTGGTTTTCAAATACCATTTCCTCCCCTCACTGTTGAACATTTTATTCTAAGCTACCTGACATCTTATATAAAACTCAAAAAGTTGAGAAAGATAAAAGCAGCCCAGAAGTTTTATAAAAAATTTGGCACATATGTATCATATGATCTGGCCATTCCACTCCCAGGTACTTATCTAAGATAAACAAAAGCAAATGTCAATTACAAAGACTAGTATAAGAGTTTTATAGCAGCTTCGTTTGTAATAGCCAAAAACTAGTGACAACAGAAATCTTCACCAACAGATAAATAAATTGTGGTATGTCCATACAAAGGGATACTCTTTAGCAATAAAAAGGAATTTTCTATGGATACACACAACTTGAGTCAATCTCAAAATGACTATAGCAGTGAAAGAAGCCCAACAGAAGAGAGTATGTATTATATGATTCCTTTTATAAAACTAGCAAATGCAAACTATTTTATAATGATGAAAATTAGATCAGTGGTTACTATGGATGGATGGAAAGATGGGGGTGGGAGGAACTACAAAGGGGCATCAAGAAACTTTTGGGGTGGTGATGGATTCATTTACTATCTTGATTGTGGTGATGGTTTCAAGGATATATATGTCAAAATTTATCAAATTTTACACATTAAGTATGTGTAATTTGTGTGTCAATTATATCTCAATAAAGCTGTTCTTAAAAATATAGAGCAATCCTGATAGTTGACCCTTGGAAGTTGGTCTAGTTGCTTCCAGTTAGGGCATGGTGTTCCTTTGGGGGACAAAAACAATATCACAGGATATTAGACAAGGACTCCCCATGACTGTGATGGAACAAAAGAATGGAAAGACCACTTCACACTCCACAATGATACCTAAACAGAGATATTAGCAGAGCCATTAGGCAGAGAATGACCAAACACCACTGCACCACCTTCTAAGTTAACATGAGCGACAACTGCTTCTTCAATGAATACTCTAGCCCCATTTTTTCCCTTACCTCCTAGATAAAAAATAAGGTAGTCAATTATCAAACTGCCCCAGATTCCTGACAGCAGTCAGTCCAAAACAGACCCTTGCCTCCTGAGCCGTCCCACTAAAATAAAATAAAATAAAATAAAAAACACAAGCCTCAATCCTATAATAAGTGACCCCCTCCCCTTACCCATTTCCTCTTTCAGAGAATCTCCAATGTTTCTGCATAGTGTGTAGTCTCACTTGCTGCAATAATAATAAACCTAACTTTATTGACTAAAAGTTTTCCTGGTGATCTTTGGCTGGTGGATATAACAAAGAAAAACTTGAAATTAGAGTTCTCTGAACTGTGGGATGTGGGAAACTTCTCTTGTCCTCCATTCTACTTCCCTCTGAGGACCTTCCACTCTGGAAGCCACTGAAGCAGATACTCTCTAAGAACTACTAAAACCCATATTTTCATGGTGTTGATGATGATAGTCTCAGTCTCTGGAGATAATAATAGCCTTTATGCAGCTTTTTAATTGAAACAGTCTCTTGAAAGAACTGGAATGTTCGTTTTAACATTTGTATTGTGTCTGAGAATGTGATCAACAGTTAACAGAGAGGCCGTTATTTTTGCAGAGAAATCATTTTGACGTCTCTTTAACAGTTTAATATTTTCCCCAGTGCTCTCAATTTCCCTCTACACTTGGTCTGTGGCATTGGGGAGAGGAATTCCATTTTTTGCTGACTTAAAAGTGATTGATCCATGAATGTGTTTTCCTTAGCTTCCTGCTGATAAACGTTTTTCCCCTGCTATTTTCCTGAGTTATTTCTGTCCTGGATTCTCATCTTGAATAAGCAGACAGGGAATTGAGATGAAGAACAGACTTGAATATTTGGGATGTTTTCCAGAATGCACTGGCCAATGATGGAATACTGTGATGGGGCAAAGAAAATTTGATTCGTGAAAGTTAATTCTGGAACTTTAAATATACCCAAATGTCAAACTTACTTTTTTGAAAGGTAAGAGTATGTAACTATAAACTTCTTTTTCTATCCTACTAAAATAATTTTAAAATTTACTATCTGCCGTCTAATCTATAGTGTCACTTTACAGAGGCCTAGAAGGAATTTTTATAACATCTTTTGTTGTTTAAATATGTATAATAGGTGATAGAAGCCCAAGACTAAAAGAATATTGAGGTTATAAAAGTGGATTTTTATTTGTGACTATAATTCTTTGATTTTAGTAAAAGTGGGGCAGGCGGGGTAGGGGGGAACAGAAGTGGTAAGATCAGAAGGAAGAAACCATCTTCCCGTGTTATATTCATCCATCCAAGCATGGCAGTTTTGGTACCACAGCCTATATTTTGGGACTGGGGCTCAACTGGGAAGAGATAATCAGGGAACAAAGTCTAGAGCCTGGCAATGGAGATAGTGAAGCAAGAGCCCAGCATAGAAGGAAAGTTTAAATTTTATAGACTGATAGGAACTTTCAAAAGAACATACTCTTCCGTAGCTTTTTAATCTTTTTAAAGACCTTTCACATTTATTGTCTCACTGAAAATCTAGAAAACTCCAGGGAGGTAAGTAAGACTGGTAAAATTATAAAATGTGAGTATAGTTAGGACTCAGGGCCCTGTAGTCAGGAGCTAAGATTCTCATCTTAGCAAAGCCACTTGCCAAATACTAACTTTGGACAATTTATGAAACCTCTTTAATCCTTAATGTTTTCCTGAAAAAATAGTACCTACTTCAGATGAGGCCCGTGAGGATTACATAAGACAATTATGAAAAGCTCTTAGCATAGGCCTTGACACACTGTAAGCCCTTTATAAAGATTAGCTACTATTATTACTACTGCTACTATTCACTGGAAAGAACTGTAATTATGCTCTAGCACTGAACATTCTTTTTATGTGTATCAAACTAGTACACATACCTTAAAAAGTGAAATACTACTAAAAGTTTATAATCAAACAGCCTTACTATTTCCTTCCACATGTGATTCTCTTTTCCCAGAGGGAGCAACTCAACTTTTCTAGATGCTTTTTTTTTTTTTTTTTAAGTATTCATTGTCATATTTCTAAATAACATGCCCTGCTATTTATTTATTAAGTTTTCCATTTTCAAGCATCACACATTAATTTCTTGTGATAAAAAAAATCAGAATTTTGTATTCTTACACTACCCCACATTAACTTCCCGTTCTAAGCCTCTCTCTATTTTTCTAAGTTATATTACATTTTTGAAAAACTGAATATTCAGAGTTTATATTATCATAACTAAATATGTATTATTCAGAGTTAAACCGCTTGTATGTGATAATTATCTTTCCTTTCTTGTACACCTTTGTTTTTCCTGGAAATTAGTATAATTATCACATTTGCTCATTTGCTTGGTTTCCTATTTTCCTATCAACAATTCTTTCCACACTCACCAATAAAGCTGTGAAATTTCTCTCAATTCAGTCAAATATATCATTTCATTTCTCTGAGGGGGTAGTGGGAAGAGATACCCATGTATCTAATATAAAGCATACAATCTATTTTTATTTTTTCTCTGCAAGTTTTAAAGATAGTTTTTGTGCCCTCAGTATTGGGAAATTTAATAATGTTTTAATAATTATAAATAAATAATATATAAATATAATAATAATATTTTAGGACAGGTATTTTTCTCATAGAAGCATTTTAATGCTATAAATTTCCCTCTAAGCACAGCTTTAGCTGTATCCCATGAATTTTTATACATTGTATTTTCATATTCACTCAATTCAAAATATTTTCTAATTTCCCTGAGACTTACTCTTTCACCCACAGATTACTTAAAAGTATGTTGTTTAATTTCCAAATGTTTGGAGACATTCTTGTTAGCTTTCTATTATTAATCTTTAGAAAATTTTTCTTCTAAAAAACGAAAACAAACTGTAATTCTCGCAAATCACATATTCTCTTTCAAAGAACTATACAAGGCAGATAAATTTCATTCACAAAATCCCCAAGTTGCCGTTCCATTATTGAAGTAGATAAAATACACGGAGTTTCCCTTATTAATTTGTGCTGCACATCTTGCCATTAAGAGCATCACTTCTTCCCTATCCTAAATAAAAAATCATTGTGTGGACACACATTATGGACAAAGGCCACACTTGGTAGGATTTCAATTCTTTTATATTTGTTAAGGTTTGTTTTATGCCCCAAGATACGATGCATCTTGGTGAATATTCCATGTGCACTTGAAACACATGTATATTATTGTGTTGTTGGGTGGAATGTTCTCTAAATGCCAGTTAGATCCAGTGAGATAATGGCTTTGTTCAATATATTCGTTGATTTTCTGTTTACTACTTCTGTTACTAAAAAGAGTGTTAAAATTTTCAACTACAATTGTGTATTTTTTAACTTTTTCTTTTGGTTCTGTAAATTTTTGCTTCATGTACTTTTCAGTTTTTAAGTGACTACATGCCTAGGATCGTGTCTTCTTTGCAAATCTACACTTTTATCAATTTATAATATCTCTCTTTATTTTGGGTATCTTTCTTTGTGCTAAAGTCTACTTTGTCTGATGTTAATATAGTCACTCCAGTTTTATTTTAAACTAGTATTTGCATGATATATCTTTCTTCATCCCTTAACTTTTAGCCTACCATATTGTTATATTTGAAATGAGCTTCTTGTAAACAGCATATGGGTCATTTCTTAAGAATCCATCTCAAAAACCTCTATCTTTTAATGAATATGTTTAAGTCATTTACATTGATCTAAGTATTGATATGTTTGTATTTAGGTCTACTATTTTATAATTTTACTGTTTGTTTCCTGTAGTTGTTCTTTTCCTGCCCTTTTTAAAAGTTATTAAGCCAATTATTTATTTATTTATTTATTTATTTATTTTTGGCTACGCCATGCAGCTTGTAGGATCTTTGAACCTGGGCCCTGACAGTGAAAGCACTGAGTCCTAACCACTGCACTGACAGGGAATTCCCATATTTAACCAATTTTTAGTATTTTGTTGCAACTTATCTATTGTGATTTTGACTACATCTCTTTGTATAATGCATTTAGTGGTTGCTCTAAGGACTAAAATATACATACTTAACTTTTCACAGTCTACTTAGAATCAGTGTTTTACAACTTTAATAGGAATATAGCAACCTTATATACTTAACTTTTCACAGACTACTTAGAATCAGTGTTTTACAACTTTAATAGGAATATAGAAACCTTACTTCCATGTAGGTCCATTTATCTCCTCCTTGCAACTGGTAGTATGTATTACACCTACATACATTGACAACTCCATAGTTTTTGCTTACAATCATTAAACGTGCTTTAAAGAACTCTAGGAGAGAGTCTACTATATTAATCCAAATATTTACCATTTATATTACTTTCCATCATTCCTGATGATTCAAATTTCTTTCCATTCCGTCTGTAGAATTTTCTTTAGAAATTATTTCAGGATAGATCTGTATAGATTCTAATTTCCTTCATCTGGGAATGTCTTAATTTCACTTTCATTTCTATAGAATATTTTTGCTGGATATAAAATTCTGGGTTGGCAGCTATTTATTTCAGTGCTTCAAAAATGTTGTGCCACTTCTTGCTTCAGTGGTTTCAGATGAGAAATCCCCAGTTATTTGTATTATTATTCTTCTGTAAGTCACGTGTCCGTTTCTTCTGGCTGCTTTGATAATGGATATAACAGCATATTATAAATAACTGATAAGAAAAAAATGTTAAATAGAATAAGATCTGGCTGAGCACTCACTCCCGAGTGCAGGCAAAGTGCAGAGAGCGGGCTTGGGGTGGAAGCGAGCTAGGCTGCACCCCGCAGAGCTGCAGGGGGCTCGGCGGGGTTCCTGGAAAGCAGCTGGGAAACCCAGCTGCAAAGGTTACAGAATGTCCAGAGCCAATTAATATGCACACATCTGCAGATGGTTTTGAAAGAAATTAATACTGTGTGCTGACAGGGTCTTGGTGCTCCAGCCTGGTGTCAGGCCTGAGCCTCTGAGGTGGGAGAGTTGAGTTCAGGACACTGGACCACCAGAGACCTCCAAGCCCCACATATTATCAATTGGCAAGAGCTCTCCGAGAGATCTCTATCTTAATCAAAAGACTCAGCTCCACTCAAAGATGAGCAAGCAACTGTGCTGGATGCCCCATGCCAACCAACCAGCAAGACAGGAACACAACCTCACCCATTAGCAGAGAGGCTGCCTAAAATCATAATAAGTTCACAGACACCCCAAACACACCACCAGACGTGGCCCTGCCCACGAGAAAGACAAAATCCAGCCCCACACACCAGAACACAGGGACTGTTCCCCTCTACCAGGAAGCCTACACAACCCACTGAACCAACCTCACCCAATGGGGGCAGACACCGAAAACAACGGGAACTATGAACCTGCAGCCTGTAAAAGGAGAACCCAAACACAGTAAGCTAAGCAAAATGAGAACACAGAAAAATACACAGCAGATGAAGGAGCAAGGTAAAAACCCACCAGAACAAACAAATGAAGAGAAAATAGGCAGTCTACCGGCAAAAGAATTCAGAGTAATGATAGTAACAGTCATCCAAAATCTTGGAAATAGAATGGAGAAACTACAAGAAATGTTTAACAAGGACCTAGAAGAACTAAACAGCAAACAAAAAATGTTGAACAACACAATAAATGAAATTAAAAATTCTCTACAAGGAATGAACAGCAGAGTAACTGAGGCAGAAGAACAGATAAGTGACCTGGAAAACAAAATAATGGAAATAACTACTGCAGAGAGGAACAAAGAAAAAAGAATGAAAAGAATTGAGGACAGTCTCAGAGACCTATGGGACAATATTAAACGCACCAACATTCAAATTATAGAGTTCCCAGAAGAAGAAGAGAAAAACAAAGGGACTGAGAAAATATTTGAAGTGCTTATAGTTGAAAACGTCCCCAATATGGGAAAGGAAATAGTCAAGTCCAGGAAAGGCAGAGAGTCGCATACACAATAAATCCAAGGAGAAACATGCCAAGACACATATTAATCACACTATCAAAAATTAAATACAAAGAAAAAATATTAAAAGCAGCAAGAGAAAAACAATAAATAAAATACAAGGGAATCCCCATAAGGTTAACAGCTGATCTTTCAGCAGAAACTCTGCAAGGCAGAAGGGAGTGGCAGGACATATTTAAAGTGATGAAAGGGAAAAACCTACAACCAAGATTACTCTACCCAGCAAGGATCTCACTCAGATTTGACAGAGAAAGTAAAAACTTTACAGACAAGCAAAAGTTAGGAGCATACAGCACCACCAAACCACCTTTACCACAAATACTAAAGGAAGTTCTCTAGCAGGAAACACAGGAGAAGGAAAAGACCTACAAAAACAAACCCAAAACGATTAAGAAAATGGTAATAGGAACATACATATCGATAATTACCTTAAACATGAATGGATTAAATGGTCCAACCAAAAGACACAGGCTTGCTGAATGGATACAAAAACAACACCCATATATATGCTGTCTATAAGTGACCTACTTCAGACCTAGGGACACATACAGACGGAAACTGAGGGGATGGAAAAAGATATTCCATGCAAATGGAAATCAAAAGAAAGCTGGAGTAGCAATACTCATATCACATAAAATAGACTTTAAAATAAAGAGTGTTATAAGAGACAAGAAAGGACACTACATAATGACCAAGGGATCTATCCAAGAAGATGCAACAATTGTAAATATTTATGCACCCAAAATAGGAGCACATCAATACATAAGGCAACTGCTAACAGCCATAAAAGGGGAAATCAACAGTAACACAATCATAGTAGGGGACTTTAACACCCCACTTTCAACAATGGACAGTTCCTCCAAAATGAAAATAAATAAGGAAACACAACCTTTAAATGATACATTAAACAAGATGGACTAATTGATATTTATAGGACATTCCATCCAAAAACAACAGAATACTCTTTCTTCTCATGTGCTCAAGGAACATTATCCAAGATAGATCATGTCTTGGGTCAAAAATGAAGCCTTGGTAAATTTAAGAAAATTAAAATCTTATCAAGTATCTTTTCCGGCCACAACGCTATGAGACTAGATATCAATTACAGGAAAAAATTTGTAAAAAATACAAACACATAGAGGCTAAGCAGTACACTACTAAATAACCAAGCGATCACTGAAGAAATCAAAGAGGAAATCAAAACTATCTAGAAACAAATGACAATGAGAACACGACAACCTAGTAGAGACGTGGATGGATCTAGAGACTGTCATACAGAGTGAAGTAACTCAGAAAGAGAGAAACAAATATCGTATATTAACGCATATATGTGGAACCTAGAAAAATGGTACAGATGAACTGGTTTCCCAGGCAGAAATAGAGACAAAGTTGTAGAGAACAAACATATGGACACCACAGGGGGATAGTGGTGGTGGGGGTGGTGGGGGTGGTGGGATGAATTGGGA
>RJWK010024400.1:0-13093 GCA_004363435.1 Platanista minor | reverse complement strand
TAAATTCAAAAGTTCAAAAAAAAAAAAAAAGCACCCCACAACAACCCATAACCTATGGGATGCACCTAAAGCACTTCTAAGAGGGAAGTTTATAGCAATACTATCCTACCTCAAGAAACAAGAAACATAGCAAATAAACAACCTAAACTTACACCTAAAGCAATCAGAGAAGAACAAAAAAAACCCAAAGTTAGCAAAACGAAACAGATCATAAAGATCAGATCAGAAATAAATGAAAAAGAAATGAGGGAAACAATAGCAAAGATCAAATAAACTAAAATCTGGTTCTTTGAGAAGATAAAGAAAATTGATAAACCATTAGCCAGACTCATCAAGAAAAAAAGGCAGAAGACTTAAATCGATAGAATTAGAAATGAAAAAGGAAAAGTAACAACTGACACTGCAGAAATACAAAGGGTCATGAGAGATTACTAGAAGCAACTATATGCCAATAAAATGGACAACCTGGAAGAAATGGACAAATTCTTAGAAAAGCACAACCTCCCGAGACTGAACCAGGAAGAAATAGAAAATATAAACAGACCAATCACAAGCACTGAAATTCAGACTGTGATTAAAAATCTTCCAACAAACAAAAGCCCAGGGCCAGATGGATTCACAGGCGAATTCTATCAAACATTTAGAGAAGAGCTAACACCTATCCTTCTCAAACTCTTCCAAAATATAGCAGAGGGAGGAACACTCCCAAACTCATTCTACGAGGCCACCATCACCCTGATACCAATACCGGACAAAGATGTCACAAGAAAAGAAAACTACAGGCCAATAACACTGATGAACATAGATGCAAAAATCCTCAACAAATACTAGCAAACAGAATCCAACAGCACATTGAAAGAATCGTACACCATGATCAAATGGGGTTTATCCCAGGAATGCAAGGATTCTTTGATATACACAAATCAATCAATGTGATACACCATATTAACAGACTGAAGAATAAAAACCATATGATCATCTCAATAGATGCAGAAAAAGCTTTTGACAAAATTCAACACCTATTTATGATAGAAAACCCTCCAGAAAGTAGGCATAGAGGGAACTTGCCTCAACAAAATAAAGGCCACATATAGGACAAACCCACAGCCAACATCATTCTCAATGGCAAAAACTGAAACCATTTCCTCTAAGATCAGGAATAAGACAAGGTTGCCCGCTATTATTCAACATAGTTTTGGAAGTTTTAGCCACAGCAATCAGAGAAGAAAAAGAAATAAAAGGAATCCAAAACGGAAACGAAGAAGTAAAGATGTCACTGTTTGCAGATGACATACTATACATAGAGAATCCTAAAGATGCTACCAGAAAAACTACTAGAGCTAATCAATGAATTTGGTAAAGTAGCAGGATACAAAATTAACGCACAGAAATCTCTTGCATTCCTATACACTAATGATGAAAAATCTGAAAGAGAAATTAAGCAAACACTCCCATTTATCACTGCAACAAAAAGAATAAAATACCTAGGAATAAACCTACCTAGGGAGACAAAAGACCTGTATGCAGAAAACAATAAGACACTGAAGAAAGAAAATAAAGACGATACCAACAGATGGAGAGATATACCATGTTCTTGGATTGGAAGAATTAACATTGTGAAAATAACTATACTACCCAAAGCAAACTACAGATTCAATGCAATTCCTATCAAACTACCACTGGCATTTTTCACAGAACTGGAACAAAATATTTCACTATTTGTATGGAAACACAAAAGACCCCGAATAGCCAAAGCAATCTTGAGAACGAAAAACGGAGTTGGAGGAATCAGGCTCCTTGACTTCAGACTGTACTACAAAGCTACAGTAATCAAGACAGTATGGTACTGGCACAAAAACAGAACTATAGATCAATGGAACAGGATAGAAAGCCCAGAGATAAACCCACACACATATGGTCACCTTATCGTTGATAAAGGAGGCAAGAATAGACAATGGAGAAAAGACAGCCTCTTCAATAAGTGGTGCTGGGAAGACTGGACAGCTACATGTAAAAGAATGAAATTAGAACACTCCCTACCACCATACACAAAAATAAACTCAAAATGGATTAAAGACCTAAATGTAAGTCCAGATACTATAAAGCTCTTAGACGAAAACATAGGCAGAACACTCTATGACGTAAGTCACAGCAATATCCTTTTTGACCCACTTCCTATATAATTGGAAATAAAAACAAAAATAAACAAACGGGACCTAATGAAACAAAAGCTTTTGCACAGAAAAGGAAACCATAAACTGGATGAAAAGACAACCCTCAGAATGGGAGAAAATATTTGCAAATGAAGCAACTGACAAAGGATTAATCTCCCAAATATACAAGCAGCTCATGCAGCTCAATATTAAAAAAACAAACAATCCAATCCAAAATGGGCAGAAGACCTAAACAGACATTTCTCCAAAGAAGATGTACAGTTTGCCAACAAACACATGAAAGGATGCTCAACATCACTAATCATTAGAGGAACGCAAATCAAAACTACAATGAGGTATTACCTCACATCAGTCAGAATGGCCATCATCAAAAAATCTAAGAGGGAGGGGATATGTGGATATATGTATACATATAGCTGATTCACTTTGTTATACAGCAGAAACTAACATGACATTGTAAAGCAAGTATACTCCAATAAAGATGTTAAAAAAAAAAGGTCCGATGAAATTATTAATATCTCATTAAAACTAATACAAGGAGGGCTTCCCTGGTGGCACAGTGGTTGAGAGTCCACCTGCTGATGCAGGGGACATGGGTTTGTGCCCCGGTCTGGGAAGATCCCACATGCCGTGGAGTGGCCGGGCCCATGAGCCATGGCCACTGAGCCTGCGCGTCCAGAGCCTGTGCTCCGCAACGGGAGAGGCCACAGCAGTGAGGGGCCCATGTACCGCAAAAAAAAAAAAAACTAATACAAGGAGAACTGAAAAAGTAAACAGCTCTATAATGATTAAATATTTTAATCAGTAGCTAAAATGTTTACCACAACTTTTGTTCAAGGCTAAATTCCTTTCACAGTTGACTTCAAACACACGTGGAATATATATATATTTAAATTTACCATATCCTGGCATATAAAGCAAGTCTCAGTAAAGTCCAAAAGAGTCCATAGGCCAGTGGTCCCCAACCGTTTTGGCACCAGGAACCAGTTTTGTGGAAGACAATTTTTCCACGGACGGGGGTGGCAGGGGGAAGGATGGTTCAGGTGGTAATGCGAGCGATGGGAGCAATGGGGAGTGGCAGATTAAGCTTCAGTTGCTTGCTCACTGCCCACTTTCTGCTGTGTGGCCCAGTTCCTAACAAGTCGCAGACCAATACCAGTCTGCAGCCCAGGGGTTGGGGACCCCTGCCATAGACTATCTTCTCTGACCACAAAACAATTAGTTAGAAATCAATGTTATAAAGATAATTTTAAAAATCCAAGTGTTATAGAATTAAGAAATTTACTACTAAATATCACATAGGTCAAAGAAGAAATATTAAAAATTAGAAAATATTTATAATTGAATTATAATGATAGAATTTTATATAAAATTATGTGGGGTCCAGTTATAGCAGAACATACAGGGAGAGTTTATGCCTTAAACACTAAAAGTGATCTACAGATGCAATGAAATTCCAATCAAATGCCAAAATGATTTCTTTTGGAAAGTTGATGAACTGATTCTAAAACATTTATGTGGAATTTTATATTGCCAAGAAAATCCAAGACTTCTGAAAAAGAAGTTGAAAGACTTGCCTTACCTGAAATCAAGATTTATTATGAAGCTACATTAATAAGACAACAAAGTTTTGGCCGACAGATAGATAAATTGACCAATGGACCAAAATAGAGGTCCAGAACACATCTATTTTATATGGCAACTTGGTATATGGCAAAGCTTTTATTGAAAATCGGTGCAAAGGGAGAGCTAGTTCAATAAGTGTTGATATGACATTTGGCTCTCTTAATGGAAAAAAATTATATAGGGTTCCTATCTCACAGCAACCAATTAAGTTGAATTTAGGGCTCAACTGTGAAGACTGACTAATAATACTTTTAGAAGAAAATATAAGAGATTGTCTTCTTGAGTTCTGTAAATGGGAGAATTTCTTAAAGACACAAAAATGTAAATAATAAAGGTAAATATCGATAAATTTGACTATCTTAATTTGACACCTTCTAGAGATACTATAAAAGAATGGAGAAAAAAAGCCACAAATTGAAAGAACATACTTGAGACAAAATATAAGTGACACAGAATTAGTATCTAGACTATACAAAGAACTCCTACAAATAGGTAAAGATAAGTATCCCAATTTTGAAAAAGAGAGAGAAAATTTTTAAAGAGACACTTCATAGAAGAGGAAATATGAGTGAAAATTAATAACATGAGGTAGCAATAAATTTTATCAGTAACCGGGAAAAAGCAAATACAAACTACAAAGAAATAGATACCATTATATACTGACCAGCTGGCAAAATTTTAAAAGGTTGACAATATCTACACTGATTGGTGGGCGGGGGGCGGGTATGTAATACAACTTTACAACTACTTTGGAAGCAAATTTATCAGTAGTTGGTAAAGTAAAAGGTTCATACCTGGTGGGCCAGAAATTGATTACTTTATGTAAATGTCCTAGATAAATTATGCACATACATCTTAGGATGCATTTACAAAAATGTTTATGTTTGTACTGAGCATTGTTTGTAATGTCATAAAAGTGAAAAACCCCAAATGGAGATCAGCAGTAGGATGGAAAAAGAACATTATGACATATTCATATTATGGAATAGTGCTTAGCAGTGTAAATGGATGAAATGCAGTTGCATGCAATGACATTCATGAATCTCTAAAGAGTAATGCTCTGCAAAAAAAAAAAAAAGAAAGAAAAAGAAATTGCAGAATGATGTATTCAGTATGTTCAAAGCATACAGTTTAAAAATCACGTGACATTAAATAATTTTATTTTTAGGAATATAAATATATGTGATAAACTAGAAAAAAATCAAGGAGTTACTTCTGAGTTGGGGAGGCGATGGGGTTGAGATCAGAGTGATACTCACAGAGGATCTCATAGATATTATTCTTTTTCTTAAGCTGGTTGGGGAGTTACATGGGTGTTCCTTGTATTATTGCTTTTCTCTTACATATATTTTATAAGCTTTCTTCTATATCCACTCAATATTTACTAAAACAATGCTAACAACACAGAGAAACATGAACATGAATGTGAATTTCTGTGTTTTCACGGGCAAATTGCTGGAGCTGACCTCCTAGGTAGACTAGGAGTATGATCTGGGTATATTACAATAAGTTCTCAGTGGACTGTGCCTGATATTTAAAACTTAAGAGTACTATCTTTGCTCAAGCATTACTCTCTTCATATTAACTTTAGAACATGCAAAAGGCCACAGGGTATGTAATTTCTGGACTCTTATTCACAAAGTCAAAATGATTTAAAGAAATCAGCATGCATTCAGCTATAATTTTTGTTTCCTGCATCATAGAAACTAGACATTGGTAAGTAAGGTTCTGCGACTTTGGAGGAGAAAGTGCTGGAGATCTAAAAAGAAAACAGCATTTTTCTGATTGAAAATTTATGAACTATTGGACTTCCCTGGTGGTGCAGTGGCTAAGAATCTGCCTGCCAATGCCCTGGTCCAGGAAGATACCACATGCTGCAGAGCAACTAAGCCCGTGAGCCACAACTACTGAGCCTGCAAGCCACAACTACTGAAGCCTGCATGCCTAGAGCCGGTGCTCCGCAACAAGAGAAGCCACAGCAATGAGAAGCCCGTGCACCGCAATGAAGGGTAGCCCCCGCACAGCAACGAAGACCCAACGTAACCATAAATAAATAAATAAGAAAATGTATGAACTATTGACATGATTCTCTTCCTCAAACAGCTACTTTTCTCTCATTACAGTAGTTCATTCTTATTGGTACTGAATTTCTCATTTTCTCTTGTAATCTAACACAACTTAATGTGCTTTTGAAAAATGTTGAGAAAGAAACCAATTTGCCTGAATGTTGACAGTATTAAAATCAGTAAGAAAAATAGGCATATATGGATTTGGGTTTGAATAATTAGTATTTACAAATCTCCTTCTCCATTTTTGTACTATGCCTTGATGTGAAATTCAATTCTTTACTGCCAAAACTGGCTGTAGAGAGAGAAAAAATATGTGTGTTAAATTCATTCCAAATATTGAGACAGAGTAGTATTACCTCTGCCAAACTGAGGTATCATTTGAAGGTCTGGGTTCTTAAATATTAATACATTCTTAAAGTACATATTGAAGTATAATATATATTCTATTTGGATTCTGAAACAATATTGACAATTTCCAGTATGTAATATGTTTACTAATACTCAGGAAAATAAATAATAATTAATGTAAATAAAAACAAATGGATGTTATTCTTTTACATGATAATTCTCCTACAAGGGGTGGGGAGTGGGATTGGAGTGGTGTTTAATGGGAGTAAATATGGGAAGAATTCTACATCTGAAGAGGAATCTATTGGAAATCAAGAGTCTACAAATTCAATTATAGATTTAATTAGGTTGTGTAGCTACAGCAACTGAGGCCCTTGTCAGAACTATTCAATGACTGGCTATATAATCACCCACTTCTGCCCAACGGAGGAAGAGAGGAGAGGAAATTTTTTTTTTTAAATCGGGGAAGAATTAAAGAACCATGGATTAGTCTCAATGAAATAATGTCAGATTTACCCATGATTCCAGAGCTAATGTCCCTTTTAAAAGCCACAATCCTGGGCTGCTTAGAACAGAGGGAAAGCAGTGCCAGCTCTGGAGCCTTGCTATGTCCATGTGGTGACTCTACCATGAACTGGCTCTGTCACTGATGGCACATGGTTCTGTCCCACTGGTATGAGTCTGTGTAGTGTCCCATCAACACCACTTGTAAACACTGGAAGCAAAATAAAGACACTAGTTGCACTTCAAGAAAAAAGATTACTGAGATTGTTTGGTTTTCCTAATAACTTTGTTTCCCATACAGTTTCCTTAAAGTTATGAATTAAGAAAATGCAAATTACACTGTCAGGAAAGGACACAACTGTTCCTCTTCCTGTCCTGGAGGTAGACTTTGTCCCCATATAGCCTCATTAAACTCTCACAGCCATCCTGTGCAGTTACCTGTTATCATCCCCATTTTACAGATGGGAAAATGCTGAAGGTCAACAGACTTACTCAAGGTCATCCAGCTCTCTTAGCTGAGCTGAAACCAGGCATCTGCCCTGAGTCTCTAAAGGAGAGAGAAACAAGCACAAAAATATCAAATTGGGGCCTAACAGACAGATTGTTAACTAAGAGTGGTATTTCCTCAGAGCAAGATTCTATTGATAGTGGTAACACATGTAATAAACTTGGCTAATATTTACTGTGTATTTACTGGGTATTGTCAAGCCTTGGGCTCAGTGAATTATATACACTATCTCAACTTATTCTTAAAAGAATCCTGCAAGGTAGGCAAGTAATCAACATCGTGGAAATGATGAAAAATTTCAGAGAGAATCAATAGCTTAAGGGCAGCCATCTGCTTTTGGATAGGAGTAGGAGTGGTTGCAACCTATGCCTTGAATCTGCATTTGCATTGCTCTTAAGGTTTTATTTAGACTGTTTATTACAGAAGCTTTAAAATATCAAAGTTTTCCAAAGATGCTTCTATTCATTCTAGGTCACATTTCACATTAGACCTAGAGAACATACATTTTGCTGTTGCAATATCCTTTTCTTTGTGGTATCACTTTTGGAGATGGCAGCAATGGAAGCTTTTCCTCACTCCTTGGTACTGCCACTGGTTGTAGAGCTTGGCTTCAAGGCCCAATTAGTCTGAGTGGCTCTGCCCTCTGTCCCCCAGGCTCCAAGTGTTCTAGTCTTTCAAATACTATAGCTTAAAGTGACTTCAATGCATGGAGGAATTTGAGGAAAATGAGAATGGCTTTTCCACGGCATTATTTCTTGTTTTAGTTATCTATAGCTGCATAATAAATCACTCTAAACTTAGCTGTATTTAAAACTATTGCTGTTGTTGTTATTATTATTATCATTGTCTTTCACAGTTCTAGGGGTTGACTCAGCTCGGCTAGGTGGCTCTCACTTGGGGTATTTCTTGCAGTTACAGTCAGATGGTGGCTGGAGCTGGAGTTATCTGGAAGACGTCTCTGTGTGGCCCGAGCTTTCTCATAGCATGGCACCTGGGTTCTAAGAGCAAAGGTCCCAAGAGAAGTGGAGAGCCAGGTGAAGGCCTTTTATGATTTAGTCTGGGAAGTTAGACAGCACCGCTTTTGTTGCATTCTATTAATGAGAAGCAAATCATTCAGGCCAGCCCATATTCAGGGAGAGGGAAATTAGACTCCACCTCTTAATGAAAGAAGTGTCAAAGAATTTGCAAATATGACTTTACAACCACTACTCCTCTCTCACTGATGAAGACAGGAAATCCTGTTGTGATCTGATCAGCAAGGTTCTAAAGGATAAAAGAGAGTATATACCAACAAAGGAAACAACTCTGTGTGCAGTGATTGTTTCATTACTCAAAGGAAGTTTACTGTCTAACCAAGACTGTTCTCCTAACCTTTGCATGAGAACAGCTGTTTCCCTGCTGTCCCTAACCCCAGCTACCAAAGCCATCAGCTGGCCAATGTTACCATTTTTTCTGGAGCGTGTCCTTTATTCAATCCCTGCCTTTCTCTTATTACTATGTAAACTCTTTGCTGGTACACACATCATACACAGCTGTACTATCTGGCTATTCACTGGAGCTGGCACAAGGCCCACTCTCCTAGCCTACTCCCTGAAATCTTAGAATCCAAAAGGACCAAAGGCTTGTGTAATTCCAAGTTTAGCCTTGCTATGCTCATGTCTAATGGGGCTCAGAGTACCTGATGTTCATGATATTTTGTATCCTTTGTGCCTAAATAGCCTCTTGAAGTTATTTATAACTGCTACACATTTATTTTTAAATGTTGAGCAATGCATTACAAAAACATGTTGTACAAATGTTCAACGAAATTACCACAAAAAGGTCATCACAGGTCTGAGTGATGTGACTGAATTCTGAGACCAGTGGAATATATGCAGACTGATGCAGGCTACTTCTAGGCCTGGCCATAAAACACCCTATTTATCTCACTCTCTTTCCCCTCTGTGGAATTCTTGCAGGCCAAATATTGAATATGATAGAATTCCAAGGAAGCATTAAAAGATGGAAGAAACCTAGGGTCATGAATGGCCGTGTCAAGAAAACTCATCCCTTACTGACTGTATTAGACTATGATACCATGTCAGAGAGAAATACAATTTAATTTAATTAAGCCTTTGAGATTTCAAGAATTATAGGTTAGAGCATCCCATTCACTGATTACCATCTCTCCCAGTTATTTTGGTAGCGTGGGAGTACAGTACAGTCTGGTACATGGGAGTTGAGGGGCAGATGTTCTCCCAAAACCCAGGAATAGTCCACTGGATAAAGTAAAGAGGAAAGAAATAATACATGAACACGTCTAGTGATGATCTTTAAGTAAAAACTTATAAAATTGCTTAAGAATGTATATTACCATTCGAGAGGTAAAGAAAGAGCAACCTACCTCACAGAAGAAGAGCAAGGGAAAGAAGAGAAAGTCTGTGAGTATCTTGTTAAGACACAGAGCGGAGTTTATATAATTGATTGACCTCAAGGTTGCTGGGAGTAGAGGCAGAAGATGCTCTGTGGGAACTGTTCCCAGGTTAGCATATTTCCAAAGTGGAAGGAGAAACAGAGTGCCCTGTAACTTCCACCTAAGTCAATGTCCTTGACTTCCTGTGAGTGTAGGGAAATGCATATATGTTTGGAGGGCGAGGAGGAACTGAGCTCCACTAGAGATCAATCATCGGGAAAAAAAAGTCAGTTTCCTTTGTCTCTTCCCAAATTATACCATGTCAGGGGTTCCCTACTCTGTCATTTTGTCATATTTGGCTTATGGAAGAGAATGTCGGGGATACCATGAAACCAAAGGTAGACCAAGTATATTTTCATCCATTTGACTTGTGAGCTTCGATTAAATTATTCATAAAGCTTCTTCTTGCTCTTCTGAGAAGATACCTTCCTTATGTGTTGGACATTTACACCTCTATCAACATATTGTAAAGAGAAGTAGGCATAGATATAGGTATAGATATAGATATAGATATACATCTGGAACATCTAATCCAAAGCAAGATTGGCTACTCTGTTCAACCTTGGAAAGTGCTGTGCATCCCTTGCAGAATGTCCCTGCCGGCTTCTAGTAGCAGCACTTCTACCACAGGATTAAGGACCCAATAAGACTAATAAGTCCTAAATTAAATTGCTTTGCAGTTTTTCACTGTCTTTCAAGTGAAACAGTACTTCCTACTACTTTCTGATAATCAGGATAAAATTCCAGTACACATCAAGCACTTAACCAACAAAGTATTCTTAAAGTAATTTTATATGGGGTTTATGGACCAGAGTCCATAGCTCAGTCATCTAATCTATTTCCTTATTTCCAATGTTTATTTTACTGTTCTGAGGGAGAAAAAACACAAACGTTAATAAGAGACTCAAATCAGTATTTGTATTGGATGAGGCACAAAATCACACTGGAAGTTTGACCTTGCAATGATGGATGTTTGTGTCAACTACAAAGCACAGACTATCCGTGGGCTCATATGGTAGAGTCTACTGGTCCCCTTCCCATTAACTGACTCCCAGAACTCAGTAAGTTTAAATTCCATCATTCCTATAAAAATTTTGAATTCTAGCTTAGTTCTGGATATTTGGACACTGTGTAGTAAAGAATTAACCTTACCCAAAAAGAGGTCTGGTCTTGGCCCTCATCTCCTGGGAGGTGATCTAGAGCTCTTGGAATGTCTTGTCTGATAAGAATGTCTTTGTTTACCTAGGGAGCCTTGTGCCACACTAGATAGTCTGACAATGTGACTTATGGTAGAAACTCTGGGCATGTAGTATCAGCTTGACCTCCAGAGGGGCTGGAGACTAAAGGCCAGCCATGTGTCAGGAGTCAACCATGTTTCCGTGATTCAGCTCCAGTAAAAACTCTGGACAGACAACAAGGTTCAGGTGAGCTTCCTTGGTTGGCAATATTCTGTGTCACACATATTTGCCAAGAAAAATTAATGCTGTTTATGACTCCACTGGGAGATAACAACTGAAAGCTTCATACTTGGAACTATCCTAGACTTTGCCCCATGTGTCTCTTCCCCTGACTGATTTTAATCTGTATTCTTTAACTATAATACACTGTAACCAGGAGTATAGTAGCTTTCGGTGAGTTATTTGAGTTCTTCTAGAAAATTATTGAACCTGAGGGTGTTCTTGGGGACCCCAAACACAAAATTGGTATTAGATGTGAGGGTGGTCTTGGGAGGTTCCCAAACTTACAGTTGGTACCAGAAGTGACAGTGGTTTGGGGAATCCCAAACTCTACGAACACCATGCCAAATGTTTCCAGAATGAGTATTTCTGATCAAGTATATTGTGCCATAAAAGGGAACAATTACTGGCAAACCTTGCTTGACTACACTGTCACTTCCTAGGATATTGCATCCCTAAAAATTCCTTGCTCTCTCTGCCACTAACTCTTTATAGCAGAATGTCCACAATCTCACAGAAACATATCATAAAACTAGTTTTCAGATAAAATGACAACTCAAAGTTTTTTCACAGTGGTTTTCACCTTGTAATTGGGGATGGATCCCTGCAAAGAACAATGGCCTCAGGATATAATTAAATTATACATAATTGTGCAGCCAGAGACAAATGTATTGTGATAGCTGTTAGCTAATGGCATCTCATTTGCTCCCCTGTACTTTCTCCATTGAAATACTCATAAAGAAAAGCCATGGAGAGGACAGTAAGTTGTAACAATACTGGAAATTAATCACTCCCAGACTGTAGGAGGAATTTCTATTAAAAAAAAAGCAGTTTGAAAAAACTTAATGTGTTAGTCAAGTCTAAGTCAAGAAAACAGAAACATCTCTAGGCTTTTCAAAAAGGAGAGATCTAATAAAGGGAATTGGTTACATAGTCGATGGAAAAACAGAGAAGCAAAATACAGGAGAGTGAGACAACTCAGAAGTTGGCAAGAGCAAGAAGGTCCTAGGAAGGGATCATCAGGTGAAGGCTGGAATCAAGAAAGGATCTGCAGGGCTTCCCTGGTGGCGCAGTGGTTGAGAATCCACCTGCCGATGCAGGGGACACGGGTTCGTGCCCCAGTCCGGGAAGTTCCCACATGCCGCGGAGCGGCTGGGCCCGTGAGCCATGGACACTGAGCCTGCACGTCCGGAGCCTGTGCTCCACAATGGGAGAGGCCACAACAGTGAGAGGCCCAAGTACTGCAAAAAAAAAAAAAAAAAAAAAAAAGGATCTGCAAGGTGAAAGTGGATGGAGCTGTCTGTTGAAAGCTGGTGCTTTGAAGGGGCTGGAGTCATGAAGGAGCCACAGTCCCTGCCAGAGGCAATGCCTGAAGCAGAGAGAGAGAGAGAAATACCTTGACTTCTCCATTTCTTCCCATATTTCAATCTCTCAGTAGTGTCTCTCTTTCACAGAACCTAACCAGAAGCCACCTGACATGGAAATGTGGGGAAGCCAGCCTGTAAGGGTCTGTTCCCTGCAATCTAGAGCAGAGCAAGGGAAGGTGAACAGTAGAGCTCAAAGAAAATAGGCAAATGGCCAGCATACTACTGGAGACTCAGCAACAAGCTAACTTGTGGGTTTAAAAACCAAAAATTTATAAAAGAGAAAGAAAAAATGTCTGCCAACTGCCATGAGGTATCCACCACCCTATCTCAGAGACATGGAACCAACCCAACCAGGAAACAAGATAACAGCCAATATAGCATGCATACAAGTTGACCAGGGCTGTTCCACCCCATATAGGGCCTCTAAAAACAATCTTTTGAAGACTTCAAGTTTCTAAAACTGACACATAAGCAGTGATTAAATACCAAGATAGTGGTAAACTGCTGTCTGAAATCTTAAGCTGGAAGAGATGCAGTAGGGCTAAGCATGCTAGAATCTATGGGATTTTAGGCAATATTTTAATGAAA
>RJWK010024399.1:0-28375 GCA_004363435.1 Platanista minor | reverse complement strand
TTTTTTGCGGTACGTGGGCCTCTCACTGTTGTGGCCTCTCCCGTTGCGGAGCACAGGCTCCGGACGCGCAGGCTCAGCGGCCATGGCTCACGGGCCCAGCCGCTCCGCGGCATGCGGGATCCTCCCGGACCGGGGCACGAACCCGTGTCCCCTGCATCGGCAGGCGGACCCTCAAGCACTGCGCCACCAGGGAAGCCCCTCCTTCTTTCTTTAAAACAATAGTTTTCTTGAGATGTAGTCCACATAGTCTACAGTTCACCCATTTAAGGTGCACAAGCCGGTGGTTTGTAGGATATTCACAGAGATGTGCAACCATCACCACAGTCAATTTTTAGAACATCTTATCATCTCAAAAAGAAACACTGTGCCCTTTAGCTATCATCCCCCAGACCCTCCCCAGGAATAGACAACCACGGATCTACTTTATGTCTCTAGACTCGCCTGGTCTGGACATTTTGATAAATGGAGTCACATAATATGTCGTCTTGGCGACTGGCTTCTTTCACTTAGCGTAATGTTTTCAGTCTCCCAGCGGTTCTTGGGGTGGGTGTTATCACCCTCATTTCTAGACCAGGAAGCTGAAAGGGCATGAGGAGGAGGGTTGAGCTCCTGTCACCAGAAATATTCGGACAGAGTGAGAAAGAGAAGAGAGATAAGTTCCTGGCTTTGGGACAGAGGGTGTGATATTAGCAGGTGAGAGAGAAGGCAAAACCTCTAACTTCCATTTGGTTTCTGTCCTCTTCATCGAGCAGAGGGATCTTTGGAACTTGCAGGGAACAACAGAGAAGGTGGCCAAGCCCACTGCATGGGGACAACTTTTGTGACGTCGGGGCAGAAACTTTGGTCTGGTTTTGTTCAGCAGTCTGGACTGCGCTCCCATTCTGTGCCAGGTGCTGGCTGGGCCCTGGGGACAGCAGGATGCTCAGGTTTGGCCCCGCATGGAGGGCTGCAGGAGGGGGCAAAGACGGTGCAGACAATGAGGGGCAGCAGAGCACGATGGCTAAGAGCTCCCCACCAAACCCCACCCCACCCCACGTAGCCTCACTTTTCTGCCCCGGTTTCCTCATCTGTAAAATGGGGAGGATGATACCCCCCAACCGTCACATAGGGTTGTATGAGAATCAGTGAGTTTGTACATATAAAATGCTTAGAGAAACCTGTGGCATGTAGTAAGAGAAATACATTATTATTATTAACTAAATGATTCAGAGTTATGATGTGCAGGAGATGGGTGGGTAGGCAGAAGAGTAGCCTGGGGCAAGGGTTTGGGGGTTTAGGGAAAGGTCCCAGAGGAGGACCTTCTGCTTTTGCTGGAGTCTGGAAGTGAGTCCAGAGATGTCAGCAAGATCCGAGTTAGCTGGAACCCTATCTGCAGGCTTCAGACCTTGGTTTTTGTCCAGTGGGTAGTGGGGAGCCACTGGAGGTTTTGAACAAAGGGAATGATGTGATCATACTTGTATTTCAGAATGATCACTCCATCTGCAGGGTGGGACCTGGTTTTCAGAGGAGTAAATAGGAGGCTGAGAGTTCAGTTAGGAATTAAGTGGACTTAGGGAGAATGTGTAGGGTCTCAGGAAGCTACCCTGAATTTTAAAAATGATAAAACAATACACAGAAGATAAAGAACTGAGCATAAGAGCAACCCCCCCCACCCAAGCAAAATTCTGGAGCAGATCAAGATGCAGGGAGTTTTGAGCAATTCCCTCAGGAAAGGGAGCGGGGTCACCGTGAGAGAGTCTTGCCTAACTGCGTGCATTATCGTGCACGTTTGGGGTTTTGGGACGGGACTTCTGCTCCGGTAGAAAGTGTAAACCTGATGTCAGGATTTCAGCCTCGTGATGTAGCTGCCCAGAAAGCCGATGCTGGTCGGGCATTGATTGGAAAGGAAGTCAGGCTGCACATGGAGTGTCACGTCCCGCTTTGAGCATCACATGGGTGCCTGCAGGAGGGCGGCCCCAGGAGGAGCGAAAGGATGTCCAGTCCAGGAGAGAGAGGATGTGGAGGTGGTGGGGTGGAAAATGCTGCAGGCCCACCCCCGTCAGCTCCAGGTCAGCAAACGAGAGTCACTTCTTCAGGGAAGCCTTTCCTGATGCCTTCAGACCAGGTGTGGCTTCCGGGTTGTATGTTCTCATAACACCCTGTTTTCTTCCTAGCACTCCTCAAGCAGGAGATTGTGTCATTCAGTTTGTTTGTTGATCTGACCAGATGGTGAGCTCTTGAAGGCAAAGACCCTGTCTGAATGTAATTACCATTATAACCTGAGCTCCTGGCACAGTGCCTAACATGTAACAAGTGCCAGTTGATATTTACTAAATCATCAAATGGATGAATGCATGGATGAATGGATGAAGGAATGAGTGAACCATGGCAGAACCTCCAGGGAAGAGGTTGGCAGTTCTGGGAGGCTGACTGCAGTTCCGTGTGGGGAAGAGCACTGTAACCTAAGCACCAGCTGGTGACGGAAGGGTGAGCCTCCCAGCCCTGGGCACGCCCAGGTGGAGACCAGATGGCCGCTGGTCGTGATGCACTGGGAAGCATCCTTGCATGCGATGGGAGATGTAAACTAACTTTGTGGAACCTTCCACCTCTAAGAGCTTATGGTTCAAGATTCTAGACTCCTAGAAGGGATCTGGGAGCCTAACACAGAGGAGGAGTCTCCCTTCTGCCAACACTAGACATTTTAGGATTATTCTCAAAGGAATGTGGCTGGGGAACTTTCTAATTGGTTCTAATTCATTAAGTGTTTCTTTGTGGTTGAGTGATGAAGATGATGATAACATCCCGTTTATAGAATTTTCTATTTGTGGGGCACTGTTCTAGGTGCTTTTCATGTTATGAACTCATTTAATCTCCTCTCCATCCCTAGGAGATGGTCAGCCTTATTATCCACATTTTACAAATGAGGAAACTGAGGCACAGAGAAGTTAAGTAATTGCTCAAGGTCATCAACTATAATAAGTGGTAGAAAAAGGATTTGAAGCCAGGCAGTCAGTACCTACCTCTATACTCTGTGTATTGTGTTTTTATAGCATAATTGAATTTTATCAATATGCAAGGTGGTATTATAAAACCAAGTTTATCAACTGTGTGATTCAATTCTTCTGTGTCATATCTTATGTCTACTAGATCTGTCTGGTTCTGAAATCTTCCACTCTTTTTTTTTTTTTTTGGCGGTACGCGGGCCTCTCACTGTTGTGGACTCTCCCGTTGCGGAGCACAGGCTCCGGACGTGCAGGCTCAGCGGCCGTGGCTCACGGGCCCAGCCACTCCGCGGCATGTGGGGTCTTCCCAGACCGGGGCATGAACCCGTGTCCGCTGCATCGGCAGGCGGACCCTCAACCACTGCGCCACCAGGGAAGCCCCACTCTTTTTTTTGAAAAGTAGCAGTTAAATATACAAAACAAAAATGATTTTATATGGGCTATTTGATTATTATATCTTCCTCATACATTGTTTTTTTTTTTCATGTGTAGTGATAAGGGTGGAAGGATTCTTTATCCTATTTATTACATTGAACCCTAAATCCCAAGTGGTCTGATATTAATATAGCTGTTCCTCCTTTCTATTCGTTTGCATTGCTACTTCCTCTTTGCCCACCCCTCTATTTTCCACTATTATCACTTAGTTAAAAGTGTGTTTCGTAAAAAGAACATATAGCTAGGTTTTGTTTTTAATTCAATATCCCCATCCCTTAATTAATGCGAGACTTAGATCATTCTAATTGTAATGACTTATATCCCAGACTTTATGATTTCTATTTTTCTTTATGTTGATTATAATGATTTATTTCACATATTGTTGCCTCATGTGCCTTTTCCACATGTTTGCTTTTTGGAGCACTTGGAACATTTTACTGTGTTTTTCTGTTCCATTAGTGGCTAGATTCCCTTTTCTCATTCTCATAACCAGATACATATTACTCCATTCTTACCTGAAAACGAAATATGCAACATTTCCCCCAGCAAGACACATTGCTTCACACTCCGAGATCCTCCCACCCACTCTCTGTTCCAGGGAGACAAGACCTTTAGAGTATACATTTGTTTCCCTTTTTTTTCCCTAGTACCCACCTTTTTACCATGAGAACTTTGAAAGGTTTTTCATCTCTGCTCCCTACTCAGTCATCCCCAATTTTATTCTGTATCACAAGTCTTTATGTAGCATGTAAATTACACACTTCCAGACAGTTTATCTTCATCCATTCGGATTTAACCTCTCTTATCTTGCTTTCTTTTCTATTAATCTGTTTCTCTACTGGACTATTCACCCATTCACTCATTCATCCATCCATCATCCATCCATCCATCCATCCATCATCCATCCATCCATCCATTCATCATCCTTCCATCTATCCATCCATCCATCATACATTCATTTACACCCTCCCTCCCTTCCTTCTCTCCTTCCTTCCATTATATGTCCATCCACCTCTTCATTCTGTTGCAAAGTTTGTTGCTCACTATCGTTGCCTCTCCTCTTCGTCTTCTCTCATTAAGAGGACTCTCTCCTAATTCACTGGTTGTTTGGTTACAGCCCTTTTTCAGGTGAGTTATGTGAATGATATTTTTCTCCCCGTCCTTTTTTTGTCTGTTCAACTGTCACCTTCTCAGAGAATTCTTTTCTGACCACCACTGTCAGCCTCAGTCCTCTTCCCTGCTTTACTTTCCTTCATGCACTTAGCACTTCCTGACATTTCTTCTATGTTTGTTATTTATTTGTTTATTTTTCTGCTTCCCCACTCAATGTTAAACTCATCAAGGACAGAGACTTTATTTTACTGACATTTTTATATCCCAAGTACCTGGATCATGGTTGAACAACAAATAGTTGTCAAACAATTATATTTGGCATACCTTCAAATATCTTTCTGTCTTTTGCCCTGACAAGTGGGTGCCATCTTGGCTGGGAATAGGGTTCTTGAGATGCAGTCCTTTCCTTGCAGTGGACTCTAGCTACTCTTCCATGGGCTTCTGGTTTCCCACGATGCAGGTGAGAAGTCTGGTGCCAGCTCATCGCTCTATATTTTGTGTACTCCACTATTTATGCAGTACTATATGTGTGTATTTTTGTTTCTCCAGCAATCTTACTTGTTTACCTTTGAGCCCCTGGCAAAATGCCTCGTGCATAGTATGAGTCCCTGAAATATTTGTTGTACAAATAAATGGATGGAAGGATGGATGAAGGAAGGAAGGGCCTTAAGAGCGTGAGAAGGCACGTGATGTGTTTGTTACAACTCTTGAAATGTCAGTGGCAAAGATCAGTGGTTCTCAAGGTGGGGTCCCAGATCACCAGCATCACCCCACCTGTGAACTTGTTAGAGATGCAAATTTGGGGGCCCCACCCCAGATCTATTGAATCAGAAACTCTGGGGGTGCGGCCCAGCACTCTGTGTTTCAACAAGCCCTCCAGGTGATTCTGTTGCAGTCTGTGAGCCACTGCTGTGGGCCAATCTCATTTTATAGATGGGAGAACCGAGGCCGGGAGCATGGAAGTGACCTGTCTGAACTCCCATGTTCCATTGGTGGCACAGCCAGGTTCCCAGAGTTACAGCCTGTGCCCTTGCCACCCAACCAGGCTGCCTCACCTCATCCTGCTATTTCTCTTTGTAATCAAAACGAACCATGCATTTATCAAACCATTTCAAAGCCCTGGGATTGATTCTCCACTCTTACGAAGTTTCTGATTTCACTGGGGCATTTCCAGGATTTAAGAAAATGTGACTTAGAGTTGTTTCTATAACGCTTTGAGCAATGGAAAGGAGCCAGGCGATTGCATTACTCTTCGCTGGAGGCTTCTTAAGCCAGAGCTGTAATATTATAGCTCCGTGTTATGGCTCATGCCCTTCTCTCTTCTCTTGCCATAATTCATGTCAAACACGATCCAGTTTCCTCTGTTCTTGGGAGAGAATGTATGAGTGGTGGTTAATGTTGGCCCAGAAAGGGGATTAGGGACTGTGACATTGATCAAGTCCCCACCATCATTATGGTTTTCTTGCTATTTTTTTTCATTTGGTTATGAGTTTCTTTTTAATGTATTTTGCATCTTCCTTCCCAGTCTTATTCATATGCATATTTTTTGTTTGTTTTATTTGTTGTCAACTATGCTGGATGTACCATCAGAGAACTTGCCTTTCTTCACTTCACTAGCACAGCCCTTTTCATGCCACTGCTCTAGACCACTCCCTATCATTTTGGAAAAAAAAAAAAAACTTTCTATTTTACAGACGAATTGCAAAGATAGTACAGAAAGTTCCTGTATACCTTATACCCCTTACTTTTATTGTTTAGGGCAGGAATTTAGGATCAGAGAACTGAGATTTTTGAGCAGAACAGTGGCACTCTTAGATGGATCATTTTGGGGGGAAAACTTCTAGAGGACTTGTGTTGTTTTGGCCAAACTTTGTTGAATGTACGTCCCTTATCAGACCCTGAAATATGCATGAGGTCGGTACAATGATAAACAAGACATAATATTGCCCTCTACTTTCAGCTTGTGAGGCCAATAGTAGAATTTGCTTTATATATATTTAAAACTTTTAAAATTGTGATAAAATAAACATAACGTACAATTTATCAACTTAATCATTTAAGTGTACAGTTCAGTGGTGTTAAGTACATTCACACTGTGAATTCATTACAATTGTAATGTCCAGCACTCTTTCATATTGTTAAACTAAAAGTCTGTGTCATTAAATAACTCCCCATTTCCCCCTCACCCCAGCCCCTGGCAGCCACCATTTTGCTTTTTCTCCCTACGAATTGAACTATTCTAAGGCATCTCGTAGGAGCACAGTCATGCAGCATCCATCCTTCTGTGACTGGCTTATTTCACTTGGCATAATGTCCTCAAGGTTCATCCACGGTGCAGCAGGGGTCAGAATGCCTTTCCTTTTTCTTCTTTTTTTTTTTTTTGGCGGTACACGGGCCTCTCACCGTTGTGGCCTCTCCCGTTGCGGAGCGCAGGCTCTGGACGCGCAGGCTCAGCGGCCACGGCTCACGGGCCCAGCCGCTCCGCGGCATGTGGGATCCTCCCGGACCGGGGCACGAACCTGTGTTCCCTGCGTTGGCAGGCGGACTCTCAACCACTGCGCCACCAGGGAAGCCCTGCCTTTCCTTTTTAAAACGGAATCATATTCCATTGCACAGATATGCCACACTTTTTGTTTTAAAACCGGGCAATTAAAAAAATAAATTTGTTTATTTATTAAATATGTATGTATGTATTTATTTTTGGCTGCATTGGGTCTTCGTTGCTGCACGTGGGCTTTCCCTAGTTGCGGTGAGCAGGGGCTACTCTTTGTTGCAGTGTGCGGGCTTCTCACTGCGGTGGCTTCTGTTGTTGCAGAGCATGGGCTCTAGGTGTGCGGGCTTCAGTAGTTGTGGCACAAGGGCTGAGTAGTTGTGGCTCTCGAACTTTGCTGCTCCGCGGCATGTGGGATCTACCCTGACCAGGGCTCGAACCTTGTCCCCTGCATTGGCAGGCGGATTCTCAACCACTGCGCCACCAGGGAAGTCCCTGCCACACTTTATCCGTTCATCCGTTGATGGACATTTGGGTTGCTTTCACCTTTAGGCTATTGTGAATAATGCTGCCATGAACATGGGTGTACATGCTTTGTGTACCTGCTTTTGATCCTCTTGGGTATATTGCTGGACCATGTGGAGTTACTGTTTTAAAATTTTTGAGAAACTGCCATACTGTTTTCCATAGTGGCTACACCATTTTACATTCCATCAACAGTGTATAAGGGTTCCAGTTTCTCCACATCTTTGCCAGCCTTTGTTATTAGTTTACTTCTCTCCCTGCTCCCCTCGCTCCCCTCCCCCTCTCCTTCCCCCCTCCCCCCTTCCCCTTTTCTTTCTCTTTTTTGGGTAGCAGCCATGCTAATGCATGTGAAGTGGTATTTCTTTTCTCTTTTTTTGGCCATGGCACACAGCATGTGGGATCTTAGTTCCCTGACCAGGGATCGAACTGCACCCCGTGCAGTGGCAGCAAGGAGTCTTAACCACTGGACCACCTGGGAAGTCCCTGAGGTGGTATTTCATAGTGATTTTCATTTCCCTAATGATTAGTGATGTTGAGCATCTTTTCATGTATTAATTATCAATTTACATATGTTCTTTGGAGAAATGTCTTTTCAAATCCTTTGTTTATTTTTTATTTTTTTATTAATGGTTAAATTATAGTTCTGTATAGAGTCTGGACACTCACACCTTATCAGATATACAATTTGTGAATATTTTCTCCATTCTGTGGGTTGATAGTGTCCTCTGATGCATAATTCTTTTTTCATTTTGATGTAACCCAAGTTACCTATTTCTTACTTTTGTGGCTTGTGCTTTTGGTGTCATATCCAATAAATCATTGCCAAATCCAACATTATAAAGATGTCCCCCTATGTTTTTGTCTAAGATTTTTATAGATTTAGGTTTTACATTTAAGTCTTTGATTCATTTTGAGGTAATTTTTGATATACTGTAAGGTAAGCATCCAGCTTCATTCTTTTGCATGTGGATACCCAGTTTCCTAGCACTAGTTGTTGAAACAAATGTACTTTCCCCGTTGAATTGTCTTGGCACTCTTGTCAAAAATCATTTGACCAGGGGCTTCCCTGGTGGCGCAGTGGTTGAGAGTCCACCTGCCGATGCAGGGGGACGCGGGTTCGTGCCCCGGTCCGGGAAGATCCCACATGCCGCGGGGCGGCTGGGCCCGTGAGCCGTGGCTGCTGAGCCTGCGCGTCCGGAGCCCGTGCTCCGCAACAGAAGGGGCCACAGCAGTGAGAGGCCCGCGTACCGCAAAAAAAAAAAAAAAAAAATCATTTGACCATTTATGTGAAGGTTTAATACAATTTATTTTGAAATGATATTAGTGCATATTAACACTTATATGTGTGTATTTCTACCCTTCCCCCTCCCCCAATTTAGGTAGTATCACATTGTTTGCAGTCATTACCATCATCCTGGGATGCCTTAAAATTGGGTACTTCGTTGGATTTTCTGAATGTTTATCAGCCACAGAAGGAGTTTTCCCTGTTACCCATGCGGTACATACTCTGTTGCAGGTAAACCACAAGATGCTTGTTGCTTGTTGCTTGTTGCCTGGATTCCTGTTAAGTGTATCCCAGGGTATATAAAACAGTCCTTCAGCTGCCTGCACTGTAAAGGAGGAATGTGGCCTCCTGGCCACTTTTGTGGGAATCTGAAGTGGCAGAACTTACGCTGATGAAGAATCAGAGTCCAGCAGAAAAGGCTCTGGGGAATTTTAATTAACAGCTTTATTGAGATATAATTCACATACTATATAATTCACTGATGTAAAGTGTACATCTCAGTGGTTTACTATATTCATAGGGTTGTGCAACCATTACCACAGTCCATTTTAGAGCATTTTCATCACCCCCAAAAGAACCTTTGTACCGTTACAGTCCCTCCTCTGAGTCACTGAGACCTTTTCTTTGTTCATTTGTTTGTTTGGCTCACTTGTGGATTAAATTCTTTAGAAATGAATGAGAGGTTCATTTGCAGCCTTGGTCAACTTGGTGTGGGTAAGAAATAAGGATTTGAAATATAATTTAAACCTATAGCTTAGAATCAGAAAAATCTCATGTTTGAAAAAAACCTTAGATGGATCTCCAGTGTGGCTTCCATCCTTGGCAGAAATCCCTGGAAATGGCTATCAGAGTTGAGATAACAGTAAAAGTAATAAGTAGTATGTCTATAGGACTTTTGCAAAGTACTTTTCATTTTCACTTTGTGTAATGCTTTCAACAACTCCACGAGAACAACTGTTGGATTGTCACACTAAGGAAGAAGAGAGGACGAATGGCTTGCCCTAAGTCACAGCCAAGACGCCATGATTCTTTTCTTTTAATTGAAGTATTGTTGATTTACAACGTTGTGTTCATTTCTGCTGTACAGCAAAGTGATTCAGTTATACATATATATATATACATTCTTTATATATATATACACACACACATTCTTTTACAGATATATTGAATACATTCTTTATACATATATATATATACACATACACACAATCTTATGCGTATATATATATTACATTCCCCATGGTTCTTCCTCACAGAAGTCACCCAGAAAGACCATGAACTTGGTTCAGGGATACTGTTATTGCTCAAAATATTTCTGCATTCCCGATTTAGGAACATCCTTCAGGACCAATTTCTCATCTCCGAACGCCAAGGACGCCATTTTTTTTTTTTTTTTTTGCGGTACGCAGGCCTCTCACTGTTGTGGCCTCTCCCGTTGCGGAGCACAGGCTCCGGACGCGCAGGCTCAGCGGCCATGGCTTATGGGCCCAGCCGCTCCGCGGCATGTGGGATCTTCCCAGACCGGGGCACGAACCCGTGTCCCCTGCATCGGCAGGCGGACTCTCAACCACTGCGCCACCAGGGAAGCTCAATTTTGGTTGTGGTACTTAAGCCATCCAGTCTGTGGTACTTTGTTCTGGAAATGCCAGTAAAGGAATACAAGAGTTAACTGGCTATTTATTCCAGGGGCATCCAATCCCATGATGACAGTCTTATAGTGATGCCAGTGACAACATGGAAAGCCTTAGGGGACCAGAAAGAACTTCCTCCCTCCCTCCCTCCCTTCCTTCCACACAGGGCAAAACTCTGTGTTCAGTACTGTGAGTCCAGAGTTGAAAAGCCGTGGTCTGTGCCCTGTGCAGGTGTCAGAGCCGGAGACAGTCACCAGAACAGACTCTGTCAGCACGGTCAATGCTTTGACATAATTGCCCAGAGGGGGCGCCAGGGAGTGCCTCTCACTAGCTTTGGAGTGCGGGTTGGTTGTCAAGGAGAGAGGGGTGTGGTGTGTCAGACACCATTACAAAGGACATCTGGGGCTGTGAAGTCTCTCCACCAGATGGGGAGAAGATGTGTGGCCCGTGGCGGGAGGTGAGCAGGGGTGACAGGCCCAGACTGGAGCCATGGTTTAGTGTAGGGCTTCTAAGCATGGACTCTGGTTAAACTACCTGGCTTTGGCTCACACCAGCAGTGTGACCTCGGGCAAATGTCTTAACCTCTCTAGGCCTCATGGGTCTCATCTGTAAAAATGCCTCCTTCACGAGGTCGTTGTGAGGATTAAGGTGCTGTGTGTAGAACACTGCAGTGAGCGCTTGGTCAAGGCGGATAGCCACTTAGCAGCTTTGACTTTACCTTGAGGGCAGTGGGGAGCCATTGAAGGTTCTGGGCAGAGGAAAGACCTGGACAGATGTGAGTTTTCAAAAACTGTTACTTGGTGGGTTGGGGATCTCTTTCTTCCTCATTTAAGGCATTTGGTCAGTAGGTCAATTAATCAGTCTCTCTATACCTATTGGACACTTACTACGTGCATTTGCGACATTAGATGATGGGAGAATAAAAAACATTACTTTCTAAAACATACTATTTATTTTTATATTGTGGTAGAGTACACATACCATAACATTTGCTGCCTTAGCCATGTTTACGTGTATGGTTCAGCAGTGTTAAGTATATTCACATTGCTGTGCAACCAATCAGCAGAACTCTTTCATCTTGCAAAGGAAATTCTGTCCTCTTTCAACACTAACTCCTGGTTCCCACCACCCCTAACCCCTGGCAACTGCCATTCAGTTTTCCATCTCTGTGAATTTTACTACTTTCTGCCTCTTTGAATCAGACAAGTGGAATCATACAGGATCTGTCCTTCTGTGACTGGCTTACTTCACTTAGCATAACGTCCTTAAGGTTCACCCATGTCGTAACGTGTCAGAATTTTCTTCCTTGTTAAGGCTGAATACTATTCCGTTGTGTGGATGGACCACGTGTTGTGTATCTATTCATCCACTGTTGGACACTTGGGTTACTTGCATCTTTTGATGATTGTGAATAATGCTGCTGTGAATATGGGTGTACAAATATCTTTTTGAGACCCTGCTTTCAATTCGTTTGGATTTGTACCCAGAAGTGGGATTGCTGGGTTGTATGGTAATTTAAAAATATTTATTTAAAAAATATAGTCTAGGGCTTCCCTGGTGGCGCAGTGGTTGAGAGTCCGCCTGCCGATGCAGGGGACGCGGGTTCGTGCCCCGGTCCGGGAGGATCCCACGTGCCGTGGAGCGGCTGGGACCGTGAGCCATGGCCGCTGAGCCTGCGCGTCCGGAGCCTGTGCTCCGCAACGGGAGAGGCCACAGCAGTGAGAGGCCCATGTACCGCAAAAAAAAAAAAAAAAAAAATTGAAAAACAGACTAAAAATGTGTCTGTAAGCCCATTAACTGAAATATTTGTTGCTGTTTTTATGTGTTCCCTCCATTCTTTGTACTCAAGTGTACATTCTTGGCCAAGTTTTACATGTAAGGTGCAGAATTTACTATTTTGAGTGTTTCACTTAAAAAATCATAAACATTTTCGTGTTGCTATGTAGTCTTTATCAAGCATCAGTTAAGTGGTCCTCTAACTTAGAATTCATAGATAAAAGCTAATTTACTTCAGTGTTTCCCTATTGTTGGGTTGAATGTCCTCTTTACCAGGAGTCACTGCTATCTGTTTTTTAAATTGTTAGATGTTTCGAGAATCATGCCTGAAAGTGTTTTCCAGAGCAGGATAGTAAATCTTAGGTGAAATGATGTGGAAGAGAGAGTATGTATAAGTGTAATTTCTTGTGTGTTGTTTGATTTTCTTTTTTATAGCACTTAGTTGAAAATGAAGGCTAAATGAGACACATTTATAAAGTGCCCAGGTGTGTTTGGCATGTAGTAGGTGGTCAACATGCGTTTGTGTGTAAATAAGGCCCCAAATGCTTTTAGAGCTCAGAAAGTGCCTGGGACAGAGGAGGTGCTCATTCAGTGTCCACAAATGAGTGAGTTGAGAGCAGAGAGATTTTACTGAAAAGGTACCTGCTCCAGGCACTGTTCTAAGTAGTTGACATGCATTATCCTATTTCACTGCTGACAACACCCTCCAAGGTAGGTTCCACTATCATACCCATTTCATAGACGGGAAAACAAACCTGCCCAAGGCCGAGGGAGCCAGGATTTGCCCACGGGTCCGATACAGCCCCCATCCTAAGTTGCTTCTAGTGACTGCGTGGCCAGGGGCCTGGGCAGCATATATAACAGAGGGAAATAAAAGACCAGCTTGAAATAATTCTGTTCCTCATTTAAGGCGCTCAGAATCTGGTTTCCTGCCACTGACGTAGTAACAGTTCAGTGAATATTTCTCAGATGAAGCCTGATAAGGATGACATAAACACGTGAACAGGGGTTATGGTAGGCAGGCTGCTGCTCCTCAAGCCCCGCCCCACGGCAGACTTCGTCACTATTTCCTCCTAAACCTGTAGACCTCCATCTGATTCTGACGGCAGTGCCCCTGCAGCACTGTTCCCCCCAACACCCCCGGGAATGGCACTGCCACCTGAGATGAGGATAGTGATTTGCCACTCTTGGGTGGGGGTGGCACTGACTTTCCCCAAATTTTTCACACCTTTCCCTTAGGTTTTATAGCTTCTCAAGGGTGCAGATACAGTGCTGGCTTTCCCATTGATGTATCTTTCTGTTCTTCCTTTATTTCCATTCAGGTGTACTTTCTTTGGGGGCACGCAAAGGATATCATCCAATCTTTCAAAACACTGGAAAGGTAAAAATCGTGGGTCATTGCTTACGTGTTGAATTTAATGTTCATTTGGAACAAACAAAGCTCATCACTGCCATCTTGATGGGGGTATTTTTGGGGGGGGGTTTGAACTGACTTTATTATTCTGTAAATGTGAATTTTACAAAGCGCTTTACAATGAACGGTCACATCCTTTTGTTTGTTCGTAACGCATTTCACCTCCTGAAACGGCTCTGAGCACACTGCAAGCCCTTGGTTTCCTGGTTGCTGGCGGACGTTGTGTCTTCCGAGTTACGATACGGTGTCAGCTGTGGCGAAAAAGCAACAGTCTGGACTCTGCCAACTAGCTTGCTTGGGTTTTAAATGAGACCGAGTCTCCTCTCCATCGTGACAAGCAAAGCCTTCATTTGTGGCCTGGGAAGGGGACCCTCCACTTTGGCCTCTCTGGGACAGCTCTGGAAGTAGGGTGTTGTGGGTTGGATTTCACTTCTGCTGTCTTAGAAACTTCCCCTTTATGAGCTTCAGTTTTTCTTATCTGTAAAATGGAGATAATAGCATAGCCAACCTCTGGAGACTGGATGAAATAATTGATGTAAAGCTTGTTCCTGGCATAGAACAAGGACTCGGTAAGTGTTGGCTCTATTATTATCTCTGTCCATCTCTCCCTCGAGATGATTGTGAGGATCAAGGGAGAGAATCTACAGGATAAGAGGGTGAATTACCTAAACGCATGGTATGATTATCATGTAAGAAAGCCTCTGTGCACACATACAGAGGAATCAAGGGATCACTATTTGATTTCTAGAAAGATCCCTCGTCATATAAACTGTCAGTGAGGAACAGAAAAGTCCCCCAGTACCTTTTGAAATGAAAACTGCTATTTAAGAGAGTGACTTATGTAAGACCACTGGTTGGAACTATTTTAATAGACTACTGAATTAGAAATAACTTTCACCAACCTCATTATGCAAAAAGGATCAGCTTCGACAAGGAGTGAGGCATCTATTGAGCTCCTACTGTGTGCAGAGCCTGCTGCCAGGCACTGGTGGTGATATGCAGAGGTAATGGGCTGAGATATCCAGGCATCTGAGAATCATTCCAGGAATGTGCAGCCTGTGTTCTCCCCTGTGCAGCCCCAAGCAGTGGCCTTGGCAGTGATCTTTAACTCCCATCTTAACACGAGAAGCGACGCCTCCTGGCAGAAGGCGCCACTGCTCTGCCTCCAGGGAAGGAGAATGGACAAATGGGGTCCAATGGATAAGTCAGAGACAAATGAAGTCCAGGCCCCGATGACCCAGCAAAGGCAGCTTTAATTGTCCCTTAGGGCAGGACAAAGACTTCCACATCCATCCTCACATTTAATCCAGGCTCTGCCAGGGTAACTATGGTAACTGTTCTTCTCTGCATTAAATGGACGTGGCAGTTTAGGGGACTTACCTGGGTCTCCAGAGTGCAAGTGGCCAGCTGGGGATTCCCATCCAGTTTCTCCCATTTTGTGTGCTGGACCAGGTCACCTGGTCCTCCTTCCATCAGTGAGCCTGGGCTCCACTCGCAGCTTGAGGAGAACACTTGCTGATTTTGTTCTGGGGCATGGGTTTCACTTCATCTATTCCATAGACATTCTTTAAAAAGTGTCACTTTTCTTTTTTTCCTGATAAAACTTTTAAGGGTACAGTGGAATTAAAAATCATCATAATGCCACTGTTATGGACTGAATGTTTGTGTCCCCCCGCAAATGCATATGTTGAAGCCCTAACCCCCAATGTGATGGTATTAGGTGGTGCCTTTGGGAAGTAGTTAGGTCATGAGGGTCATTAGGTCCCACTAGTTCCTCATGATGGGATTAGTGTCCTTATAGAAGAGGAAGAGACACCAGATCTCCCCCATCCTCGACCCCTGCACCGAGCGCACCCAGAGGAAAGGCCACGTGAAGACACAGTGACAGGCAGCCATCTGCAAGCCAGGAAGAGAGGCATCACCAGAGACCAGCTCTGCTGGCACCTTGCTCTTGGACTTTGAGCCTCTAGAACTGTGAGAAATAAATGTCTGTTTTTTTGTTATAGCAACCACAGCTAAGACAGCCACTACCCAGAGGTCACTACTATTCACATTTTGGTCTGTTTTCTTCCAGTCTTTTTTCGGTGAATATATATATATATATATATTTTTTTTCTTTTTTCCTTTTTACAGTTATGGTCCCACTGAGGCTCTCTTCCTGACTTTCAGGTGTTGCCTTCTTGCCATGTCCTCACATGGCCTGTTCTCTGGGCAGGGAGAGAGAGAGACCTCTCTGGTGTCTCTTCCTCTTCTTATAAGGACACAAGTCCTATTGGATCAGGGCCCCACCCTTATGACCTCATTTAACCTTAATTACCCCCTTATACCCCATTTCCAAGTACAGTCACATTGGGGGTTAGGGCTTCAACATATACATTTTGAGGGGCTGCAATCCAGTCCATAACACATCTTGTTGGACATTGAATTTTTCTGAAAGTTTTTGTTATTATAAATATAAATGGCTAAAAATATTTTTGAACATCTCTGATTCTTTTCTTTTTTAAAATTTATTTTATTGCAGTATAGTTGATTTACAATGTTGTGTTAATTTCTGCTGTCTAGGAAAGTGATTCAGTTGTGTATATTTCTTTTCCATTACAGTTTATTGCAGGATATTGAACATAGTTCCCTGTGCTATACAGTAGGACCTTGTTGTTTCTCCTCTGGTTATTTTCTTGAGTTAAATTCCTAGAAGTAGGATTGTGGGGATAAAGGGTGAGATGTTTTCAACAAATGTATGTTGGGTAGTTTGACCTACTGGGAACTCCTGGCTGAAGGAAATGGGCTTTCCCATTCATAAAGCATTTTCTTTTACATGTGTTACTTATGAGAACCTCTCACAGTAGCCCTGTCAGGGACAGTAGGTATGATCATGATCCCACTTAGAGATGAGGAAACTGAGAAATGAAGTAAATGTCCAAGGTTAGGCAGCTCACCTGTGCATAGCTGGGCAGGATCTGAATGCTGACTTTAAATCTACTGCTATTTCCATGGCATTGCAGTGGCTGCAGTGGCCAGCAGGGTTTGCTGGGTGAAATCTTTCTCTTTGATTAGTTGACATCACAGTATATTAGATATATTGGGATTAACAAAATATCATTAAAATTATTTTCACCTGTTCCTTTTTACTATTCTTTAAATGTGGCTACTAAGAAATTAAAAATTACATATGTGGCTCACGTCAGTGTCTTGCATTATCTTTTGGGGGATAATGCTGTTCTAGGCCATGTACACAGACATTTCCCACCAGGATTTTTCATCTGAGGGAACTCTGTAGGACTGGGGCCTAGTCCTGCCTTGGCCTTGCTTGTTGAGCAATTGGAGACAAGGCTCTACCTGTCTCTGGGCCTCTTTCCTAAACTGGATAGTGAGTGGTTTGAACCAGATATGCTTATAACTTGATTTTTTGTTTTTGTTTTTGTTTTTTTAAATAGGGCAAAATGTTAACCATTTTTGAGTTACCACCTTTCATTTTTTTTTTTTTTTTTTTTTTTTGTGGTACGCGGGCCTCTCACTGTTGTGGCCTCTCCCATTGTGGAGCAGAGGCTCCGGACGTGCAGGCTCAGCGGCCATGGCTCACGGGCCCAGCTGCTCCGCGGCATGTGGGATCTTCCTGGACCGGGGCACGAACCCGTGTCCCCTGCATCGGCAGGCGGACTCTCAACCACTGCGCCACCAGGGAAGCCCCACCTTTCATTTTTAATTTGTTTTTTTGTTGCATTGTGTCTTTGTTGTTGTGCGCAGGCTTTCTCTAGTTGTGGTGAGTGGGGTCTACTCTTTGTTGCGGTGCGTGGGCTTCTCATAGCGGTGGCTTCTCCTGTTGCGGAGCACAGGCTCTAGGTGCGTGGGCTTCAGTGGTTGAGGCACGTGGGCTCAGTAGTTGTGGCTTATGGGCTCTAGAGCGCAGGTTCAGCAGTTGTGGTGCATGGGCTTAGTTGCTCAGCGGCATGTGGGATCTTCCTGGACCAGGGCTCAAACCCATGTCCCCTGAATTGGCAGGCGGATTCTTTTTTTTTTTGGTACACGGGCCTCTCACTGCTGTGGCCTCTCTCGTTGCAGAGCACAGGCTCCGGATGCGCAGGCTCAGCGGCCATGGCTCACGGGCCCAGCCTCTCCGCAGCATGCGGGATCTTCCCGGACCGGGGCATGAACCCGTGTCCCCTGCATCGGCAGGCAGACTCTCAACCACTGCGCCACCAGGGAAACCCCATTGACATTTCTTGCCATGCCCTGGAGTTTTCAAAACTTCCCTCTCCTGGACTTACCCTCTTTCTGATCTTTCGAGCCAATATTCCACTATCCATGCTTTTAATACCTACAAGGACTTTTCTCCTGGTGTGAGAATTCCTCTTACTGGTTTGAGTCCTTTTCTTTTCTCAAGAGTGAAGTTTCGAGGAGCAGTAGTTCTGAAAAAAGAGCTGGAAACATAAATTGAGATTAGAAAATGGCTCACAGAACCCTTCTTTACTGTGGTCTGGGGTTATCGGATCCAAGTGTGAGAAAGGCAGCTTGGCATGAGGAAACAACGTCTGCCTTTAGTTTGTAGGACAATTTCCAGATCAAATCAACAGGAGGCTGCCAGCTCGCAGGGAGTGTTTGTGGCAGAACAGCCAGCAGCTGTGGGCAGCGTTGGTATTACCTGCTCAGGTTCAGTGGACCTTGGGATTAGATAATGCCATTTGGACCAGGAAAGAGGAGAAGAAAGGGGAGCTGTGTGCATTATAAGTAAAAGAAAAGCCAGCCAGCCGGAGGCAAACAGCATTGTCTGCATTTGTCAAAGGCTCTATACAATGCCTCCCAGATGTCCCGGGGAAGGCTGGCCACAATCTATAGCAACTGGGCAAGCATGAGAGGCAAGCAGATGGGCAAACAGCTGACTCAGACACCCCCAGGCAGCTGTTTCCTTCTCCACTTGTTCCTGGACACTGGGAAGCTGCCAAAGGAAGCTGGAGTTCAAATGAGGAAAGACTTTGCTTGCAGTTGCTCGTGGGAACCCCAGAGGTCATCTGGGGTTAAAACTCAGAGGAGAGGCAAGGTCAGGGTTGCGGACCCAACTCTACCATTCTTCCTGTAGGGAGATTATGGGCAAGGGTGCTCTTGGTTACACGGGGGGGGGCTCACATCCTCTGGGCCTCTGTTCTCCAACTGAGAAGTGATCAGTTACACACAGGTTTCAAGGAATTCCTCTCTCAAATCACCTGTATTTGCTGCACCTGCTCCATGCAAGGCCCATTGTTAAGCACCCTGGAAGCTACCAAAGTGAATATATCTTAAACTGGCAGCCATGGGGAGTCTTTGGAGGTTTTGAAACAGACAGTGACTCCATTGGAACCATATTCCCCCAGATCCCTCCTCTGTTCTCCAGAGTCCAGAGTCCACCCTCCATGCCATTTCTTTTCTTCTTCTTTAGGAGGCATTGTGGTCAGGGGCAGGGACAGAACTCTGAGGTCAGACTAGAACAGCCTTGTCGCTTCCTAACTTTCAAACCCCAAATGCAGCTAAATATTCTATTTGTAAATAATATGGCCTAATTCCTGAACCTATCCAAGACTCCAGCAGCTCAACAGTGTTGTCACAGAGCAGGATCTTTCTATGTTTCCACTCTGCCACCCTCAGTGGGTGAGGGTTTCATCCCATGCTTGTTGCTTCATGGTCACAAGATAGCTGCCAAAACTCCAGCCTTCATGTCTGTATTGAAGGCTGGAAAAAAGGGGGAGAAGAAGAATAAGTAGGCTTTTCTCATTCTGATCTCTTCAATCAAGAAAGCAAAAGCTTTTCAGTACTGCCCAGTAGACCTCATCTCATATCCTACTGGCCACAGTGGCCATGCCTAACCTCAAGGGAGGCCAGATAGTGAGCTTCTGGTTTGTTTTGGTGTCTTTGGAAGTAACTGGTAAGACAGAGCGGGTGGATAATGATCATTGGTTTGGCAACCCAACAGTAAAGGCATACCCAATTCTCCAGATTTCCATTTTAGCCCTTTCATCTTTCCTTCATTGTTCTCTTCCCTTTTGAAAGAAAGGGTTTGGGTTATGGTGGGGTTGGTTGCCTGTTTTTAGTAAATTTCCATCCCTGTATCCCTGCTTCCAAGACCCAGATTTTGTTTTGTTTTGTTTTGTCCTGTAGACAATGAGTTGAGTACTGGCAGGTTCAAGATTAAGGCAGAATGCCAAGGCTGTGGTTTTGGAAGGTCTCATGGAACTGCTTCTCCCAGCCAGACAGGGGACCCACAAAGAGCCTGAGCTGCCAGATGAAATCACAATCACTGCTAAGAAGGAAGCTTGTGTGTGTGCCGGTGTACATGTGTGCAGTGTCTCCATCTCACCTCATGGGGCTAGGAGCTTCCCAGGGCTGCTCAGGAAGTGAGTCCTTGTGTTTTCCAGGTTTGGGGTGATCCACTCAGTGTTCACCAACCTGCTTCTTTGGGCGAACAGCGTCCTGAATGAGTCAAAGCACCAACTTAACGAGCACAAGGAACGGCTCATCACCCTGGGCTTCGGGAACATAACAATAGGTGAGTGGTAAGAGTTGCCCAGCTGCCATCTTGGAACAGCTTGGAAACCTGCAGAGACCAGAATGTCCATAGATGGAAGTACGGGTTTCAAAGACCTGCAGGGTCCACCCAATTCAACATCGGCCAGACAATCCTCTGTTGTTGAAAATCTTTCAAAACCTCCTAAGTCTCTCATCCTGCTTCCATAAGTAGGGTGTGCTGAGCATAATTAAAGGTTTCTTCAGTGACTCAGGGACTTGTCAGATCCAAGGGTCATCATTTTGATCACCATTTCTCATGGTCCAGTTTGGTATGGAAATGAATGTCTTTGTTTACAACCTTGGAAGATTGGTGGTGGTTTCTGTTTGTGTTTTTAATTAAACCTCTATTACCAGTTCTTTCTACTAAAAGTATAGCTTTAAAAAATCCATAGAAGTCTAATGGTATGTTGTGGTTAATTGGTTTTCGTTCATTTGAAGTTTTTATTTAACTCTACTTAGTTTATAATTTTGGCCCATCTTTCTTCCCCCTTGTTCCTATTGGAGCACCTGTCTCATGACGCTTCATTTTCTTCCAGATTTCTTTAGCATTTGTGACCTGTTGCTTCTATATTAGAGCACTGGGGTTGAGAAGAGTGTGGGGTAGAGGAAGGTGCAATGTACAGGGGACTGATGTCTCAGGTTTGGGTCTTAATCCCATCACCTTCTAGCTGTGTGACCTTTGGAAAGCATTCAACCACTCTGAGCCTCCCTTTTCTCTTTTATGAAGTGAGGGGACTTGAACCATGTACTTTCCATGAGTCCTTCCAGCTTTAATGTAATGCACATCTATCCTCTCTGTACAAACCCAGGTCAGTCCCAGAGAGCAACTTTAAACCCGTTTCCTCACCAGTGAGGTGGGGATGACAAAATCAGGGGGACACACTACATTTCTTCACCACCCGTAACCAGCAGCCCACTCTTGGGAAGGCCATTCTCTTTGGGCCCTGTTTCCTCATTGGTATCAATAACAGTAACAGCAGTGACAACAATAACAAAAAGTTTTGTTAAGCATTTTCTGAGTGGCTGGCACATTAAACTCTTGTCCCAACACTCTGAGGTAGGCAACAGTGACCTCATTATATGGATGAAGCCATTGAGCCAGAGAGAAGTTAAGTGACTAACCCAAGATCACACAGCAAATGGACGATTGAGCCGGGATTTGAATTCCAGCAATCTGGCTCCAGAGACCTTGGTGAAGGTGGATTAGATTAATTTATAAAAAAGGACTCTGTCAGCTCTAACATTCTGTTAATCTGAACCATTTCTCCTGAGTATTTTCCTTGTCTTTTGCATTGTATGGTATTGTGTTACAAGTGTTAGGGAAACTCCTTATGAATTGAAAATTGCAGTGCTCTGCAAAAGTGCGGGTAATTAATGCTACTACCAAGCTTTTTTGTCTGATTTTATAAGTAGTATCATATAAATTAAAACATATCATAAATTAAAACAATGACAAAACGTAAAGAAAAAATCCACAATAGCACCTACCCAGAAGTGCACTTAAATGCTGTTAACATCTGGTTATTTTTTGGTCTTGATGCTATTTATTTATTTATAGTTGAGATCATACTGTACATATTCAATCATTTTTTTCTACAACATACAATAAGAAATAGATTTTACATTGCAACCCAAATGAACACATACCTGTATGTGTGTACACATGAAATAATAATCTTACTATATCAGAGACACTCAAATTTCTATTGTATTTGATTCCATTCATTCAATCCTGTTTTATTCCATTGCAATTCCATTATAAATAATATTGCTTGCTACCCTCTAAATTGATTTCACAACTGAGTTCTGGGTTGTGGTATGCATTTAAAAATACTGGATATACAATTTGTTCTTACTTTTTTCCCATTGTTATTGTAACAATTTTTTTCTTGTATCATTAAAACACAATTATAATTTTTAATGGCTGCCTACTATTCTATCGTAAGGATGTACCAAAATTCATTTAACACTTTCTAAATTGTGACACATTGAGGTGTTTCTCTTTCTTTCTCAAAAACACACAACAAAATTTTACCTAATGCTTTGACTATATTTTTGACTTGTCCCTTAGAATAGATTGGAAGTATAGGCCAGAGACTTTATATCATCTTTAAGGCTTTTGTTGCATACTTCATTATTACTTACAGCCTTTCCCCTCCTTGTTATGAAATGGTCCTTTATACCATTGCCAAGTGTCTTTCAGAAGGTGGGGCCTGTCTCGTGCCACACTTGCTGGCTTCGGATATTCTCAAGAGGAAAATTTTTGCTGATAAGGGGCATTTTCCCTCACAAAGTTGTTTTTAAAAAGTGATTTAAAAATCACACAGGTCAATCATATTCATATAGAAAGTTTAGAAAATACAGCGAAGCAAAATCTAGAGGGAAACTTACATAAGGTTGTATGTCAATTATATCTCAATAGATCTTTTACTGAAAAAAAAAAAAAATCACATGCCATTTTTCCGCCCAGAGATAACCATTGTTAACATTTTAGTTTATGTCCTTCCAATTTTTTCTGTGTCTGTCTATCTCCCTATCTCTCTCTCTCTGTATATATATATCACCAAGATAGCTATAATTTATAAAAACAGAGCCATACTCTAGCCTCTTTGGCCAGCTGCTTTTGTTCAACAGTGTCTTCTGAACGTCTTTATATGTTGATAAGTAAATTTCTAAAATACCATTTGCAATGGCTGGACCATATTCTGATGTATGGATAAGATCTGATTCGTGTAATTAGTACTCTTTGGGGAGTATTCATGGCTGTCAATTTAGCCATGATATTAAACATGACAAAAAACCATGAAATAAAGCTTTTAATTCAATGGCAAACCCAAGCATGAATCCACAGTGAGAATTTTTTTTTGGGGGGGGGGGTTTCCTGCTTCGCCACTGAATGTGCTAATTGTCCTCCCCCCCCGTGGTCTGTCTCCCCCCAGCTTTAGATGACCACACGCCTCCATGTAACTGCACACCCCCGACCCTCTGCTCTGCCGTCTCCCATGGGATCTACCCCCTCTACCCTTTCAACATAGAATATCAGATACTGGCCTCCACGATGCTCTACGTCCTGTGGAAAAACATCGGGCGCAAAGTTGACAGTCATCAGCATCAGAAGATGCAGTTCAGGTCTCACGGGGTCATGCTGGGCTCGGTACTGGGCTTGACTGCTCTGGCTGCCACCATTGGGGTCGTGGTGGTGTATCTGATTTGGATCGGGCGTTCGAAAACCAGGAGCGAGTCAGCACTCATCATGTTCTACCTGTATGCCATCATCTTGCTCATACTCATGGGGGCGGCAGGGCTGGCTGGGATCCGGATCTATAGGCTAGATGAGCAATCACTAGATGAGTCCAAAAATCCAGCCCGCAAACTGGACGCAGACCTGTTGGTGGGCACTGCCTCCGGCTCCTGGCTCATCTCCTGGGGCTCCATCCTGGCCATCCTCTGTGCCGAGTCCCGCCCCCCGTACACCTGGTACAACCTGCCCTACTCCCTCCTGGTGGTTGTTGAGAAATACATCCAGAACCTCTTCATCATTGAGTCCATTCACCGAGAGCCGGAGAAGCTCTCCAAGGACATCAGGACCCTGCAGGTGGTCACAGTCTGCAATGGCAGTGCCACATCCCTCCCTTCTTCTTGCTTCGAGAGCAGACCTGCGGCCGGGGACGTGGCTCCCCAGGGCAGCGAGATGCCACATGCGGCCAATGGAAATATGTGTCTGAGAGAAGTTGGTAGCAAAGAGGAAAAGGCGAAGAGCTGGGAAGGGGCCCTGGGCCCAGCCTGCCACCCCCATTTCCTGCAGCGCAAGGCCCAGAGGAGAGTCTTAAGGAATATTGCAGCCTTTTTGTTCCTTTGCAATATTTCGGTAATCTGCCAGTTATTTCTTTATGTAAAAATATTGATTAATCCATTTTCCTTGCTGTTTTCAAATAAGGAATGAAGGCAGCTTTTCATCAAAATAATTTAAACGTAAGGTTAAAATATTAGACGGGAACATAGGCTTATATTAAACAAATCTGCTTACTGAGTATCTGTATGCCATGGACTGGGGTGGGAACTAAGAATTAAAGGTGAGAGGACGTCATCTCTTTCCTCAAAAAGGTCACAGTATTAGCGGGAGAGGGAGACAAAGAAAAAATATAATACAGTGAATATGGCAAATGCTGGGACAGGGCTATCTGCAAGGTGGAATGGGAGCCTGGATTCAAAGAGGGACTTCAATAAGTAGGGGATGCTTGAGGTGAGGCAGAGACTCAGTTAGGAGTGCTTTTGGCTGCAAATAACAGAAAGCTTGATCAGCAGTATCTTCAGTCTTAAAGTCAAGAATTCTGGAAGTTGGCTGTTCAGGGCTGGCCTGGCAGCTGAACCCTATCATCAAGGATCCAGGCACTGTTCACCTTTCTACTGAATGTGGTTGGCACATGGTCATAGGATGGCTGCAGCAGCACCAGGCATCACGTCTGGGTTCAAGACAGGAAGACAGAGGGAAGGATTGGTGCCAGGCAATGTCTGCAATTGATGTGACCACCCCTAACTGCAAGGGAGGAGGGGGGAAGTGGATGGTTTGCTTTCTAGCCTCTATAATGGATGGTAACAAGGTAGAAAGAGATGTATAGTCAGCCACTCAATATTGTCTGCCTCAGCCTCAAGGAACAGTTGGAAGTTTACCAACTGTGATCAAGGCAAGAAAAAGAAAGGCTTGGGGCAGAGGGCACATGACGTGCAAAGACACAGAGGCAAAGGACACCATGGCCTATTTGAGTAGCACCAGCAGCTTGTCATGAATTCCATACACGTGAAGCAGGGTGGGAAACAGGATGGAGGGTCTGGTTAGACGGGTCTGGCTTGAGCAGAGCTTCATAAGCCTGGCTGAGTCTGGTCTTCACGCTGAGAGGGCAGTAGAGAACCCTCTTAGATTTGTGTTTTAGAATGTTCTTCTAGCAGCAACGTGCAGGAAGGATGGAGGGAGGTAAGATCAAAGTCAGGGAAACCGGAACAGAAGCCCGACACAGCTGCCCAGATAGGAAATGATGGGAGCTTGAACCAGGGCAGTGCTGGTGGGGCTGAGGAGAAGGAAAAGGAATACAAAGCATTGTGTGTTGTTGGGATTTGTTCTAGAGGTACATAGAAGGGTGGCAGGTCTGGGTAAAAAGAAGGGAGAAGCAGCCTTTGGTGCACACAGGCATCTGCAGTGACTGTGGCTGGTGGAATGTTGACGACGCCCCAGCCCACGAGGCCTGCCCATCATCGCAGCCAACTCTCTGCTACCAGCCTCCGTATCATCAGGGCTGCTCTGTTTCCCCAGAAGCTTACTGACTTTTTAGCTTCCTCTCCCTAATATCAGTTGGTGCATGTCCAGGGGCTGCCACTTTTGATATTACCCTAAGGCCACAAAATTGGGAGGGTCCATCTGAAGCTGAAAGGGCCATGTGTCTGACAACCAAATCTGATTCTTGCTTTGGGTCACCTGGACCTTGGTCCCCCTCCAGGTCGGCAGACAGATATGGGGAGTTCTGAAGGGAGAAGGGGTCCCAGAAGAGTGTGGCTCCAGGTGCGCCCTCTTCTTTCATCTTATAGACATTTATGGGGCACCTGCTCTGTGTCAGGAACTATGTGGGTGCAGCAGTGAACAAAGGACTTAAAACAGGAAAACAAGAGAGAGAGATATTAACTACAGTGGGGCTGCCTTTTATGTAAGGCTTACATTCCAGAGAGGGATGTATCAGCTTAGATTCTTATAAAGTCAGAGTTGGTTCTAGAAAGCCCCTAAAGCGTATTGTTTTTTATGTACCCCAGGGTGTGAAGATCTCTCTTTTCAGTGAGTTCAGATAGACCACTTTCCCTGTGTTGGTTTTTTGCTTGATCACCAGGTGGTACACTTGGCTTGCTTTTTTGGACCAGCTTGACTGAGAATAGCACTGCTATACTAGAATCGAGTGGCAACTGATGGTCTCTTGGGACCCGAAGGCCAGGTCCAGGGCTCTGGAACAGGAGAAAGACACGTTTTATCTCTTCATCTCTGTGCTCTGCCCCTGATGGCCCCAGGCACTGCCTCAGTTCCCTAGGGAGTGAGCCAGAGGACGGAAATCATTGCAGGCTGATGTCGTAGGATGACCTGAGCCAACTCCACAGGCAGCACTTTGAAACCCTGCGCTTCATCCCGTGTTGTGCTAAAGGCATCTGGCAGAGGGAGGAACTGTTTCTATCCGGGACCAGGAGCTGGCGCAGAGGCAGCGGCTGGAGGTGCTGGTGTGCACGACCACGGAGGGCAATTGGCAGCTGTGGGGTGGACGGTAAAGGGTGGTGGGTGTGATGACGGAAGACTTTGGGTGCTGTGGGAACACTGGGGTTCAGGGGAGGCCTCCTCTTGGTGGAGCGGGGCAGTCTGGGCGGAGCCTCAGGTACGGGGAAGGCACGGATGCAGAGCAAGGCAGGGCTTGCTGGATGCACTCAAGAACTGGAAGGAAACCCACGTGGCTAGAACTTGGAGACCAAGAAGAGAGAGGCGTGGCCTGGTAAGCCGTGGCCGCAAGCCAGGACTTAATCCTAAATGCGGCAGAAAACCATCTAAGGGTTTTATGCTCTGAGTGACAAGATCTGATTCGTGTTTTTATTCTTTTAAATTAAATTAAATTTTAATGGTGGTAATGAACACATAACCTAAAATTTACCTTTTTTTTTTTTTTTTTTTTGCGGTCCGCGGGCCTCTCACTGCCGTGGCCTCTCCCGTGGCGGAGCCCAGGCTCCGGACGCGCAGGCTCAGCGGCCATGGCTCACGGGCCCAGCCGCTCCGCGGCATGTGGGATCCTCCCGGACCGGGGCACGAACCCGCGTCCCACTGCCTCGGCAGGCGGACTCTCAACCCCTGCGCCACCAGGGAGGCCCTAAAATTTACCATTTTCACCATTTTCCAGCGTACGATTCTGTAGCATTTAGTGCATTCACATGATTGTGCTACCATCACCGCCACCCACCTCTAAAACTTTTTCACTTTGCACAGCTGAACTTTTGTACTCATGAAACACCTCTCCTTTCCCTCCACCCCCATCCTCTGGCAACCACCGTTCTACTCTCTTTCTCTATGAGTTTGACTCTGGGTATCTCATGTAAGTGGAATCATACGGGATTTATCTCACGTGGTGCAAGGACCTTCAGCTTCATCCATGTTGTAGCCTGTGGAGGGAGAGGGATGCCAAGAGCAGCTCCCAGGTTCTTCCTTGAGTTCCTGGTACATGGTGATGCTACTTATGGAGATTGGGGTCTCTGGTGAGTTTAGTACTGGACACATTCAGTGGTAAGGTCTCTTGGACATCCAAGTGGACATAACCAACAGGCAGATATTTTGGTTTTCTACTGCTGTGTAACCAGTGACCCCAAATGCATGACAAAAACAACAACCCTTTTATTATGTCTCAGGAACTTGTGGGTTAGGAATTCTGGCAGGGCTTGGCTGGTCAATTCTATTCCTAATGAAACTGACTGAAGCTACTGGATGGGCTGCTTGGGTTGGAAAGTCCACGATCTGGTGCCTTGGGTTGGGGAAGCTGAAAGGCTGGACTCAGCGGGGACTCTGGCTGCAGCGTATTCGTGGGGACTCTCCAGCACGGCGGTCTCAGGGGAGGTGGACTTCTTAGGTGATGGCTCAGGACCCAGAGCCAGGCTTCCAATGGACCGGAAGTGCCAGTTTCTTAAGGTCTGGGTGTGGATATTCTACGGCACCATTTCTGCCATATTTTATAGGTCCAGCAGTCATAGCGTCCACCCAGATTCAAGGGAAGGGGTCGCCTTTCAAGGGGATGAGTAGTAGCAAGAATTACAGCCAACTTCACAGCAGATGGAAAGATCTGGATTTCAGGAAAGATGTCCATAAACTCTTCTTTTATTCTCATTTCCTTTCTTTTTGTTTTTTTTCTTTTTAACATATTTAATGGAGTATAATTTGCTTTACAATGTTGCCTTAGTTTCTGCTGTATAACAAAGTGAATCAGTTATACATATACATATGTTCCCATATCTCCTCCCTCTTGCATCTCCCTCCCTCCCACCCTCCCTATCCCACCCATCCAGGTGATCACAAAGCACCGAGCTGATCTCCCTGTGCTATGCGGCTGCTTCCCACTAGCTATCTATTTTACGTTTGGTAGTGTACATATGTCCATGCCACTCTCTCACTTTATCACAGCTTAC
>RJWK010024398.1:0-28402 GCA_004363435.1 Platanista minor | reverse complement strand
TGTGTGTGTGTGTGTGTGTGTGTGTTCACATGAATACTTCTCTAAAAGCCATGAAATCACAAATTCCTGGAACTAGAAGACACGTTCAAAAGCATCCTTGTTCAGTAGTCACATTTTAAAGAGAGGGATGTGGATGTCCAAAAAGGAAGAAGTTACGTCCTCAGATTTTAGCATAAGTGTCACCATTTCCAAAATGACTACATCCACCCAGTCACAACCTGTTTTTTGAGCATTTTTCTCTTCTAATCACTCACCCCTATCTGCTAACTTCTTCCCCTCTATTTATTACGTGATATCTTTCTTCTTCCATTAGCATATAAATTCCATGAGAGCAGGGGTCTTACAGACACTCAGTAAATATTTGTTGAATAAATGAATATTAAATCTTAAAAAAACATGTCCAAGGTCACCTTTAAAGTGGCAAGGCCGAGACTCCTGACATTCAGTCCGACGTTCTTGCCATGAATGGTGATTAGACCATGCTGCTTCCCCCTTACATGCAAATAAAATGATTTGCTTGGAATAATGCAACTGTTTCCTTAGAGAGTGGCCTGGTGCTTTCAGATTGATACTATTTTGTATTAACTTGCCGTATTTTGCCGATGGTGATTTCTGACCAGCTAGTTGCTTCTCATGTGGAAGCAAACAAATCACAAGCACGTTTGCCCAAATATGAGCAAGAGATCAATGTGCCTTTTCTCCTAAAATGATTAAAGTTAAGCGAGCATCCGTATTACCGTGTTCTGCAAATGTTTGGAGACGTTGAGAAGGTCCTTCCTTATGAATAATGGGTTCTTCCTTTAAAGATTTCACCCTCTTGTCACTGGCATCACTGGGGGAAGATAAGCAGACTGTGGAATGTGTCTGTCCTAAGTGCACATCACTGCGCTTCATCTTTTAAAACAGCCTTGCAAAGTAGTTGCCATTCACTGTGGTTTAGATGAGGTCACGTGACCTAGAAGATGAGGTTACATGACCTACCCAGCTTGTGAGCTATAGAACTGGAGTTCAAATCCAGTTCTGTGTGATCTGGAAGCCTGTGTTCTCCTTGGCTGTATAGTACCCTCTTCCTATTTGCCAGGAGAATACATTCAGCCAGTAACATTTCGGTAGCACGCTCTGCTGTCCTTTTCTCTTGCCACTGTCACTCTGTGTGGACTGGATGTGATTAAGTGTGAGAAATCAGGAGTTTGATTCAGAGAACAGAACACATTGCTTCATCTTTTAGCATTGTTCACTCTCTCAGTACACAGCATTATATGTGTTAATTGCTGCTCAGTTAAAACATTCTGAAAAATGTGCCTAATGACTGCTGTTTGAACTGTACACTATGTGAAATATTCATCGAAGATTCTCCAAGTGTAGATTATACACCGTTCACTGTGCTACTCTCTGGGGTTAAAAAAAGAGACAAAGCAAGTGGTAGTAAAGCGTTTGGGCTCTTCACCAGGTAGACCTGCATTCAAATCCCAGTTTCACCACTGACTAGCTCTGGGGACTTGAACAGTTACTGACCCTCTTACAACCTCAGTTTCCTCGTGTGTAAAATGGGAATAATATGTGTGAAGGTTAAATCGAATCACACATGTGAAGCTCTGATTCCGGTCCAGGTAGATGGACGCTGTTGGTGTGGGGACTTCGATCCGATGGAGAATGTAGATTTGTGAACAAAGAAGTAAATAAGTGCTTCGGTGCTGTGGTAGAAGCCTGCATGGTGTGTGGGCTCAGGAGGGCAGGTAGCTGTTCTGTCTGGAGGTGGTGAGGAAGACTACTCTGAGGAGGGCTTTTTTTTTTTTTTTTTTGCCCTACGCGGGCCTCTCACTGCCGTGGCCTCTCCCGTTGCGGAGCACAGGCTCCGGACCCGCAGGCTCAGCGGCCACGGCTCACGGGCCCAGCCGCTCCGCGGCACGTGGGATCTTCCCGGACCGGGGCACGAACCCGCGTCCCCTGCATCGGCAGGCGGACTCTCAACCGCTGCGCCACCAGGGAAGCCCAAGGAGGAGGGCATTCTTGACCTGAGTTCAGCACAGCTGGGTGTACAGTGTGGAAACAAGAGCCACTGAGAGATGAAACTGGAGAGAAGCAGGTCAGATGGTGGAGGTGCCCCAGTGTCCTGCTCAGCTTTGACCTCAGTGGCACTAAGGCCTCCAGGAAAATTGGTGCCCAAGAAGCAGCGAGATCAGATCCAGGCTTTAGGAGAAGCCCTCTGACCTCCGCGTGAACACGGGCCTGGAGGGGCACGAGTTAGGGGACAAAGGCTGTGGTCAAGCTGCCTGCCCTTGGCCCTGAGCTTTGTATCAGCTTCGAAGATGGAAGAGGGTAGGAAAGAGAGCTGAAGGAGTTTCTCCCAGCGCACTCGGTGGCTGCTGGGGCGCAGGGGCTGAGGCACGAGTCCAGTGCCTTTCTGATTTCTGCTAAAGTTACCAGCGAGGGAGTGGTGCTCCTTAACTCGCTAGGAGGCACAGAAGAACCCGGTTCCGTGGAGAAAGACGCGAAGTTCAGGGCTGTCAGTAGTGTGCTTTCAATCTCAACAGCACTTTTTTGGGGAGTGGGGGTGAAATAGGGAGACCCTGTTTATCCCCTTCACACAGGCAGATTGTCCTCATAGCCTTACGTGGGTCTTAGTTCACAGCGACCACCTCCTGGGAAATAAACTTGAGTTTAGTAAATGTCACTGCAGGGGCATGGCTTTGACTCCATCACAGGGCACCCTTCTCCTGGGGTCTGCTCAGGTCCCAGTTGGCTTTGTTTATAGTGGGACAGTTATATCCAAGTGCCCTTTGCTTAGTAGCAGTCGTGCTCCCAGGGAGCTGCATTGCTATTGTCTCTTCATTCCTCTAATGCATTAGAGGGAAAAGTTGATGAAAAATAGGGGGAAAAGAAGCAGGAAAAGTACAAGTGTTTGAATATCAGAGAGTGGTGCGGATATGAGGTAGTTGGACATAACTTCTCTAATTTTTTTAACTTTTCATTTTGAAAATTTTATTTATTTATTTTTTTGCGGTACGCGGGCCTCTCACTGTTGTGGCCTCTCCCGTTGAGGAGGACAGGCTCCGGACGTGCAGGCTCAGCGGCCACGGCTCACGGGCCCAGCCGCTCCACGGCACGTGGGATCTTCCCGGACCGGGGCACGAACCCGTGTCCCCTGCATCGGCAGGCGGACTCTCAACCCCTGCGCCACCAGGGAAGCCCGAAAATTTTATATTTAATACCAAAAAAATTATGTCAACTATACAAAGAATTTTACATACTCTTCATGTAGGTTAACCAAACATTACCATCTCAGATGACTACAGCTAACACTGATACAATACCTTATCTTTTTTACCCATCATTCAGATTTTGTCAGTCAGCCCACTGATGTTTTTTTCTGATCAGAGTCCAGTGCAGATCACACTTTGCACTTTATGCCATGTCTCCTTAGGGTCCAGTAATCTGAAATAGCTCCTCATTCTTTCCCCCCCGCCCTTTTATGACCTTGACATTTTTAAAAAAGCATTGGCCAATTATTCTGTAAAATGCCACTAAATTTGACTTTGTCTGAGTTTTGTTCGTGTATTCAAGTTGTGCATTTTTGGTGAGAATGCCACAGAAGTGATTTTGGGTCCTCCCCAGTACGTTATCTTAGGAGATACACGGTACTGTTGTGTTCCTTTACTGACAGTGTTCATTTTGATCACTTGATTGAGGTGGTGTCAACCATATTTCTTCTATATAAAATTATCTTTTTTCCCTTTGGGATTAATAAATGTCTTGTGTTGAGGTACTTTGAGATGGTGTAAGCACTGTTTCTCACCATACTTTCACCAGCTAATTTTAGCATGCATTGAGGACTGTGACCTGAGTTAATGATCACTGTGGTGTCTCCCAAAGGGCATTTTTTATCATTTGCTCTCCCCCGTATGTATTTATTCATTTATTCGTTTATTTATTTATTTACATCACTACAAGCTCAAGGTTTCTCATTTTGTTCTGTGGTTGTAATCTATTACTATCACCATTTTAATGCTTTGCTCAAATTATCTCAGATTTTGCCATTGGAAACCTTTCAGGTTTTCTCCTGCATCCTTTTGACTTGTGCCCATCCCATCACTTTTTGAACCACAGATGTTCGAGGCCCTCTCACACTTTCCCTGCCTGGATCTGGATTCAGTCATTGACTTTAAGGAGCTTGATCTTTTTAATGAAGAGTGACATTTAAAAGCCAAGACTCGGGTGCTAGGTGTACTCATTGATGCAGTGGTATTATAGCTTCTAGATCCTTTTAGGGGACAGAGCACACATATGTCTACATCTATTTTTACATCTGTCTATATTCATTTTAAAAACCATGAGTTTGTATTGATCCTTCCAATTCCAATCCAGTTCCACACGTTTAGTCTTCTCTCTTTCCTTAGTGGTGAACTCCTTTCTCTGTCAGTGAGAAACTTGACTCTCATTATCCACAATGTATTTATTTATTTGCTTAATCCTAGAGTGCACATAAAGTAGTTATGGAAATTCCAGCCAACCTACTAGCTAGAATATTTGTGTAGAGCTCTTTGTGTCTTTAGCCTTAGAGTAACAGTACTCAAAAATCTTTTTTCAAGGTTACTTCTCCTTCCCTCTCTCTCTCCCTCCCTCCCCTTCTCTCTCTCTCTTTTTCACACACACACACACACACACACACACACACACACACACAAACCACCTCCACTGTGATTTGCTTATTCACTTATGGTATAGATAGATTAGTTTTATTTCTATTTATATGGTTTTTGCTGTTCGTGTTTATTGCAATTATGGATCCACTTTTTGAATATGTGAAACATTTACATGGAATGTGAGAGATCATTCTTTGGAGTTTGGTGTTCTTTCTTTTTCCCTTACGATACTTTGAAGTTTAGACATTCTTGGCCTGTAATTGTGCTGAATGTGTGGGTTTTATGTCGTTTTATTTGTTCTTGTTCTTTTTGTTTTGGAGGATATGTAGGTATTCTATATATAGACTATATAGGAGGCCACGTAACTCAGTGGCCACCATTTTCTTCTTCTATGCATAATTCTTGGGATAACTTCTAACTGTAATAAAAATAGATTCAAAATAAAAACTCTGGGCTTCCCTGGTGGCTCAGTGGTTGAGAGTCCGCCTGCCGATGCAGGGGACACGGGTTCGTGCCCCGGTCCGGGAAGATACCACATGCCGCGGAGCGGCTGGGCCCATGAGCCATGGCTGCTGAGCCTGCGCGTCCGGAGCCTGTGCTCCGCAACGGGAGAGGCCACAACAGTGAGAGGCCCGCGTACCGCAAAAATAATAAAATAAAATAAAAAAATAACTAAATAAAAAATAAAAACTCTGGTCATTACAGCAGAAATCTGTTTTTACTTAAGCTGAGAAGAAGCTTCACATACTATCAGTTTTCATGTTTTTTAGGGCCATCTATGAACCAAATATTAGGCTTTGTATGTGTATCTTATCATTCAAACCTCATAATAACCCTTTTTCTTAAAAATAAATAATAAAAACATTTACTAGAAATTATGTTTTCCTACATCCCTACAGGTGGAAGATTTTTTCCATAGAGAAATGGCAGTCAGTTGTTTACAATTGATGTTTACATAGGGATATTAGCACATTTAAAATGTTTTCAGACAAAATGAGCAGAATGTCCTGGTGTAACACAATATACAAACAACATCACATTTTTAAAAGATGCAGTTGGGCTTCCCTGGTGGCGCAGTGGTTGAGAGTCCGCCTGCCGATGCAGGGGACGCGGGGTCGTGCCCCGGTCTGGGAAGATCCCACATGCTGCAGAGAGGCTGGGCCCGTGAGCCATGGCCGCTGAGCCTGCACGTCTGGAGCCTCTGCTTTGCAATGGGAGAGGCCACAGCAGTGAGAGGCCCACGTACCACACACACACAAAAAAAGATGCAGCTACTGCAGTAAATTTTAGGATGTATATTGGATAGGTAATTCTGTATTATGCAACATTTGAAATTAGCCGTGTTGGCAAAAAAGACGTTTCAGTGTGGACTTCCATGATTCTGGTCAAGGATGAGTCAATGGTGGAACATTTCATTAAACACAGAACAGTAGAGAAGCTGATTATAAGGCAAAGTCATGGAGCCATTTTTTTAATGAGGAATTTTGTTGCTTACATAATTATCAAGGCAGCCAAATTAGCATATTTACAAGAAAAAAAGGAAATTTCCTAAATCACAGGAAGATTTTGACGCAGGTCTCCCTGTGATATCATTATGAAACTGATGCAAATCATAATAACGCTTTTGATGGAGGTGATCTTATCATTCCATTCAACACATTCCATTCAAATAGGCTCAGAATAGTTAAGAAATCTTTATAGTGCTTCTGTTAAAACATAGCAGAATGATGTATAATAATGAACTACCAATGCTGTGGCTGCCATTGTAGCTCAGTGTTAATTCAGTGTTAGATACCTATACAGGTGTGTGTGTATGTATGTATATTGTCCTGTATTATGTTATATATTACATTATTCTCAAAGTACCCTGATAGGTTAGGTAGTATTACCTTATTTTTACAAATGAAAACACTAAGGCTTGGTGAGGTGTTTTTACATGGTCACAGAGCTATGAGGTGGCAGGGCCAGTGTTCCACCTGAGTCTGAATGATACACTACAGTGAAAACATTTCCAGCTCCATGAATTATTAACACTTTATCAACATTAACTAAAAAACAAAGTCTGGCCTTAAAAAATTGGCTTGTATAGCAGTGCTTTAAAGTAAACGTGTGTTTATGGAGGCTCTTATGGTGTGATTGATTATTTGTCCTAGAGAAAAAATTTGTAAGGCAAACCTTACGTCTTATTTTAAAACAAAGTATTTTCCCCCTCTCATATGCCTCATTTAAAAATGTTTTCATTAAATATTATATTTAGCCATGTGAAAATAGGTATTATGTATTGAAGTTACAACAGCACTTATGGGGAGTGATTATGGAATGCTTTATTGTGTAATTTCTGTCTTTTGAGATACCATAAATTAAGTAGGCTGTAAAACATGCCTCATAAGTGTGGTTGCTAGCTTTTTGTGTATGTTTATGTGTTTATGCGTCCCACACACAGGCTCAAACATCTGGAAAACCCTTTGGAACTTAATTCTTTCATTGGGTTTCCCCCCATCCCAAGGGCATGTTTGCTGTGCCCTGGGAGAGACTTTTTATAGCAATTGAGAACCATTTATTCTTGAGGAGTTCACAAATATACAATGATATACAATATCATTTTCCTAATATACCTTAGGAGAGAAGCAGAGGCTAAATGTTTGTGCTCATCACCAGACCTAGAGGCAAAGGTGGGAAATAATTCAGTCTCTCATTTCTTTGTTCCTTATCAGTACACCCTCTCTTTGGTAGATATTCTTCCCTCCGCATGGGCTGGGGAAGGTTGTTTGAACCTTCAGGCTGCTGTCTCAGCAACACATTTTGCCTTTATTATAAGCAATGCAAGATGTAGTACTTATGAAATTCTCTCAGTAGCTACATCTATTCTTTAGTTCTCTGCCATAGAAATGGGAAAATCGCCTAAAAGATAGCTATCCTACTTTTAGTATTTAAACTTTAGTCCTATTTCCACAATTTTATGTTTTCTGTTTAATAAAACTTATAAATACTCAGAAATGGACATGATCATAATTTACATTCTGTTTATATTCTCTTATCTAAGAATAATAGTTACTATAATTAATAGTAATAATACTGTTTACTGAGTACTTACTGTGTGCCAGATACTGGTCTAAGGACTGCTGAGATTGGTGGGGTAGTCTAACAGCTTCTGACTATAAGTCCAACAGCAGCTTATGACTTTTATGTCTTCTAAAACTTTGACTTTCCTTCACCAGAGATCTTGATTAGACCCAGTGGACACAACAGACAGTGTTGGCCACCAGAAACCTTATAAAAGGAGTAGCTGTAACATACAAGAACCTAGTATTCTAGAGATCATTTCTGTTACCTTTTCATGTTTCTGTATATCTATTGAAGTAGAAAATTTGTATAAAAAAGGATAGTCTATTGTATTTACCCATATTTCTGCTCTTTGTATTCTACATTCTTCCTTCTAATGTTCCGAAGTTCCTTCTTCTATCATTTCCTTTCTGTTTGAAGAGCTTCCTTTAGCTAGTCGTTAAGATGAGGGCAGTTGGTAACCGATTCTTTTAGTTTTCCTTATCTGAAAATGTTTTTATTTTCCTTTTTTTTCCTAAAGGGTAGTTTTTCTGTATATAGAATTTTCAATTGACAGTTCTTTTAACACTTGAAGAATATTGTGCCACTTCTTTCCGGCCTCCATGGTTTCAGATGATTAATCCAGTTATTCAAATTGTTGTTCTTTCTTAGGTAATGTGTTATTCTGGCTGTTTTCAAGATATTTTCCCTTGTCTTTTGTTTTCAAGAGTTTAATTGGGTTGTGTCTTGGACTGGGTTTCTTTGGTCTCACCCTTTCTGGGGTTAGCTTCTTGAACCTGTAGATTCATATCTTCCACCAAATTTGAGAAGTTGTTAGATATTATTTCTTAAAATACTCTTTCAGCTCCCCTTTCTTTCTCCCTTTCTTCTGGAATTCTGAGAAATGACCTTACCTGGGATGTCTTCTGTTTCTAGGTGAGGAGTCAGGAAACACTGGGTCTGAGTGTCTTCCTTCTGTTGGTGAAGGAACACAAGATACCCTCCTGCTGCATTGTTCCTCAAGTCCTAGGGTCCCAAACTAGTTTGCTTTCTTTTTTACCACCTTTAAGAGTTCTCCTTTGGTGTCTCATTATTTTCATTGTTTGTAGTTGTGCTTAGCAGAGAGGAGTAGGGAAAAATGGGTCAAAGCCATTTTGTCCAAGCTGGGAGTTCCTTGTATATGTTTATCTTTTATATTTCTTTATACAAAAATTCATTTTGAGTTTTAGTTACCAGAATTTATTTTTAAAGCCTTATAGACATGATGAACAAGATAAGCTTATGTTATTTTGATAAGTTTTGATAAACTTAGTTATTTTAATATGTGGACGCAAGTCCTAGATGAACACTCGTATATCAGAGTATATAATGATTATCCAACAAAGTATATTCTGTATCATGTGTCAAAAAAAAAAGTGCTCGAGTTCATTTTTAGGCCCATTTTCTTCTCATATAAGGTAAAGCTTTCGTAGCTACAGCGATAGAATTTAAAACTGCTTTCTCAAGAGCTGAGTAATAACAATTTGACATCCTTTTTGATAACAAGGGAGTATGCAAGTGTCCATACACAAAATGGGTAATCGTGTTAAGTTACTACATTTTTCACGTTTGTATTTTAAACATGGGTGTCAATGCTCTGAAAAATAAGTTACTAATAATTGAAATGATGATTAGTGAGGATTCAGGAGAAAATGTTTCCTGACAAAGCCATACTCTTATAATTCTGTGTACATGTGAGAAAGGCATTGTGCAAAAAACTTATTAGCAAACACATATTTTAAAATGGAAACTAATATTTGTACACTAATACAAAAACAGAGAGAGATCTAATTTATAGTTTCTAGTTTCTCTTTCCTTCCCTTATGTTACAGTTCATGCCCTAAAAATTTACAAGCTATTATAGTTTCTGAAAAGGAAGAAATCTAAATGATATTGAAAACACGAATCACTTTTTCCTAATCTCTTCATTTTCATGATATGGCTGCATTTCATGTAAAGGAGAATCATCTTGTTATTAATCATACTGCAGTTAATTAAAGAAACTGGAATATTGGCGCTGCTGGGAGACATAGCATTCAATTGTTTAAAAAATATTTTTTTAAGCACAAAACCTTCTCTACAAATAAACTCAGATTATAACTCAGAAAGAAGAAAGCAGCCATTTACCCTGCTGTGGACCTCCAGACACCTCCTTAGAACTTCTGGGACATCAGGGATTTTTGGAGCCCATTTTTCAGACGAGGAAAAATGAGACTCAAAACAAGGGACTTTATTGAAATCACATAGCTAACCACAAGGCATCATCGGTTGAAACATAATGTCAATACACATGCTACCTCTGGGTCTTTTTTAGTGATTTCCTTTTGGTGGGATCTTTTTTTTTAAGCCTTACATCAATCTCCAATAAAAAAGAAGAGCCAAAAATTTATGGTAACTCCATGAATATTTAATACAATTCTGTGTTAAAAGATTTTATAAATAAATTATCTTCGGGGCTTCCCTGGTGGCGCAGTGGTTGAGAGTCCGCCTGCCGATGCAGGGGACACGGGTTCGTGCGCCGGTCCGGGAAGATCCCACATGCCGCCGAGCGGCTGGGCCCGTGAGCCATGGCCGCTGAGCCTGCGTGTCCGGAGCCTGTGCTCCGCAACGGGAGAGGCCACAACAGTGAGAGGCCCGCGTACCGCAAAAATAAATAAATAAATAAATAAATGATCGTCATTCATTCATTCGTGTATCCACTTATTATTTCATTCGTTCACTAAATAAGTACTGTGCATTTACTCTATATCAGGCATTATTTTAAGTAGTGGGGATAAACCAGTGAACAAGTAAGTTTCTGTTTTCTCAAACAAATATGCAATATGTCACATACTTGTAAGTGCTAAGAAGGAAAATAAAGCAAGGTGAGGGAGGTAGATAGGGGTGGGGGTTAGTTACGCAGTGTGTTCCCTCAAAAAGTGACATTTGAGAGATGTGAAAGAAATGAGAGGATGAGCCGTGCAGGTATCTGAAGAAACAATGTGCCAGGCAGAGGAAGCAGATCAGAGTTCCCCAGGTGGAAGTGGGAGTGATGAGTGCACAGAGTGCCTGGGAGGCCCCGAGGCTGGAGAGCAATTGAAGGTGGTGAGGTCAGATAATGACAGATGGATGTCTCGAGTTTGAGAGGGTTGGGGTTTTTTTTTAAACCTGTCTTTATAAATAGGCAAGAAAATATTGCCAAACTCCCAGTTAGACCACTCGTTTAAATAATTCAAAGCTTCTCTAGCTTACCGAGTCCTCTATAGCTTCAGAGCACCCTGATCTGAGTATAATTACATAGCAGCTCTGCTGCTTGCTAGCCATGTTACCAGGACAGATAAGCCTGTTCCTTCCTCTGTAAATTGAGGTTAATAATACCTGTGCAGTTCTCCATACAAAACTGTGGTAAGGATCAGCTAACTTACTGTATTGTAAAATTGTTTTAAAAACAAGAAAAAGCTTTTGGGTTATTATTCTGTGCAAGAATGACATGGGGTTTTAAGTCAGGTTTTGAAGGATCTGAATGGTCACTGTGTGAGCAAGACTCCACATGGTAATTACCAGTAATTTCATTGTACGTATCAACTTTTGCGAAAATGCAGAATTCATGGTATAACTTTCAGGTGACTGCTGGGGTCAGAGCCAGGGGGACCACTAAATCAAATGTTTTGGAAGCATGCATTAGTACAGACAATTTAGCAAATATAGGTAACCATCTACTCTCATTATTCTTTCAGAGTATCATCATCTGAGTCCAAATTATAGAGAATCTTATGTTGAGAGAGGCTAGGAAACAAGAGAACCAGCTTTTGGCTTACTTTTATGTTTAAAACTGCTTTCTAACGTAAAAAAAGCAAACATTTTATTCACAGAGGTGTTGGAGATATGACTTGCTTGAGGACTGCCTCAATGTAAAAGAAGTATCATTTGGTTATTCAGTGAGAGGAAAAAGTAGTATTTTTAGTTGACAGACTTCTTTTGCATTAGAAATGGAGATATGAATAAAAGTTATTTTACTTTATTTTGATTTATAGCAAAAAAAAATTCCATGTCAAATGTACTTTAGTAAAATCTTTACTTTCAAATTAGAGAAATTTTCTAGACAACGTGAAGGTTTAGCCATAGTGATTCTAAAATGAAAATTAGCAATGCAGGATAATTTAAACTAAAAACATTGGCTAACGTTGAGTATGGTGAACTATTATAATTTCACATGAAACAGTTCAGTATTTTAACATAACATACATTGAATACCAGTAAGGCAGTTCTATGGAAGTCTACTTGATTGAATTTATTTTGCTAAAGAATGTTAAGAACCTTCCTGTGACTTCGTTCTAAACAATTTTTAACATAGATGTTTGAAGTTGGGTAAAGCGTAGAGGTTTTGAAGGTTTTTTGGGGAGTAGGGGTGGGGGAGATGTTGTTGAGTTTCCCCTTGACACACTGTAAAAGTTTCCGAAGAGCATTTAATCAAAATAATCAAATATGAATTTTTCTGGAAAGCAATTCCGTGGCCTTTGCTGTGGGTTTCAGATGTGTGTTCTGCCTTCCAGGTGGACGTAACTGACACGGAGGATGAAGAGAAGCGCTATTCGCTCTTTGTGGAGCTCCTGGAGGCCAGTCACCGAGAGGTCGAGTTCCAGCACCTGGTTTTGCTCCTGCAGGCTTGGCCGCCTGTGAAACGGGAGTATACGTGAGTATTAACATAAAAGTAGACTTCTATTTGTCTAGACTCTAGGTTTAAGATATCGCTACCTTCAGAAGAGCCAAGGAAAGAAATACATAAAATCAGTATAAACCTTTAGATGAAATTAGAATTGTTTTCCTTGAAATATCACAGTTTCTTTCCGTTTCTCCTTACCCCTAAAGCCAAATATTTTATTCAGAAATAGAGACAATGCTTGATAATAACATCTGATTTAAGATGTCAGCAAAATGATTTTGTGCCAGTATTTTCACCAGGAAATGTTTTGATGCTCTTTTAACACGGCTTACAATGCTAACTTGAGAATCCATGGGGAATAAATTGATAATTTCCGTTTATTGAGAACACACAGTGTTATGTGCAGTTGACGTACACTGTCAAGTCACACAGGAAAGCTACACGGGAAGGTGATGTTTCCTAATTTTACAGATGAGAGCATGGAAGCTCAGAAGTTAAACAGCTTCAGGCAGCACCTGGCCCTGAGGTGGAGGAGACAGAGTTCTAACAGCTGCTGGAACCTCCACAGCCCGTGCTGATCCTCTGTGTCAGGCTGAGGTTGCAGCCGCCACTAGAGCTGCCCCGGTAGTGACACAGTCCCTGTGCTGCCCGCCAAGGAGTTCTTTGGAAGAAGTGGCCAGATTTCCTCTGAGCACATATGCTGTCTGTCAAGAAGTGCTGCCCCTCTTTGGCAAAAAACAAGAGCATGGGCTTCCCTGGTGGCGCAGTGGTTGAGAGTCCGCCTGCCGATGCAGGGGACACGGGTTCGTGCCCCGGTCCGGGAAGATCCCACATGCCGCGGAGCGGCTGGGCCCGTGAGCCATGGCCGCTGAGCCTGCGCGTCCGGAGCCTGTGCTCCGCCACGGGAGAGGCCACAACGGTGAGAGGCCCGCGTACCGCCAAAACAAAACAAAACAAAACAACAACAACAAGAGCATCCGCGCTTCTGTTGCGAATGTCTTGGAGGCCAGGACTTATCTTGCTCTTCCCGTGTCAGCCAGCACTCTGTGCACCCAGACCAGTACATGTCTCCTCACGTCAGATGCTAAAAGGAGGATGTTTTCTCGAACATAAATGATTCCGTGAGCAGGTTAGGAGCACTAAGGAACACCCGGGCAAGCCTCTTTGCCTTCAGCCTCAGACGAGACCATTAGGAATTCCTGAAGCAAACCAAGGAGAGGGGCATTTTGGTTTGGTTTGGTTTTGTAACCAAGTGTTTTCAGAAAGACAAGAAGCGTCTCTTATATCTCCAGCATCTGCAGCAGCGATGGCATGCTGACATCTATGCTCGAGCATAGGTTCTTACCTTCACTCTGTGAAACCGAGCACTGAAAGTTCCCACATCATAAAAGCTTTAGTATGACTTGTGACAGTACCTTGAAACAGCGTTTCCATTTGGTTCCCAATTATCTTGGCAGAGCTGCCTCAGGACCTGAGGGTGGTTGTTAAAAACAGAGTCCCATGCTTGGCTCGCCGAGTCCAACTCTCGGTACCGGGGCCTGGGCCTCAGTTTCTAAACAGCTCCTAGGAGATGATAATGGGAAGTAGGTGTGGGACCCACTAATTACATCGTCAGTAATGCTTCCCTTTTTTAGAAGATCATGAGAGTTGAATTACAGATTTCTTCATACACTCAGAATGGATCTCTGAGTCTAAAGAGAATTTTTCAAACTGAAAGTATGATACTTCTGGTAGATTAGTTAACTGTGGTTCTACAGCTTCTTTCCCTTTTGGAACACTGACCATTGCAAATCACTCACTTACCCACAAGAAGCAAACTCAGCTTACTTAAAACACTTACTGCATTTAAAACATTTAATGCATTTGTAGACAAAAAGATACTCATTTTCAAACATATATTCTTGCTTTTGCAGTCCTGTGTGAAATTTGTAAGTTGCTAATAACCTGTATTTTACAGACTTCCTTTATGAAATCATTAGCATCAGAACCCAGCATTACCAGTCCACTTAACCCTCTTACCAGCTATGTCTCCTCTACCTAAGAGATAACCAGTTATACATACATATTTGACTTAATAATACGTCAAATAAAGTCCATTTCTGCTTCTTTCCTGGCTTAAATTGATGTTTTAGCACGGGAGAACATATGAGGGAACACTTAAAACAGGTCCTTAAAAGTACTTGTGAGTACTTTTTTTCCCCCCGGACAATCCAACGTATGACTCCAGCACTTCCAAAACAACCAAAAAAGGGGAGGGGAGCGTGGGGAGCGGGGAGGGAAGGATAGTGTGGCAATGACTGAATGTTGCCAGTCAACATGGTAAAGTCAAAAATTTGACTTTCAAGAAGTTTGCTTGATCCACATGACTGCTAATTTACTGGTACCAACTTTGGATTTTTGGTTTTAGTCCCTTGTAAGAACATGTATGGAAAGTATAATAGATTTGCATTAGGGAAGATCCACAGTTTTCCTCCAGTGTATCACAGCTGGCTGGTGTAAAATACATTTTTTTTTAACTTTTTATTTTATATTGGAGTATAGTTGATTAACAATGTTGTGATAGTTTTAGGCATACAGCAAAATGATCCAGTTATACGTATACGTGTATCCTTTTTCAAATTCTTTTCCCATTTAGGTTGTTACATAATACTGAGCAGAGTTCCCTGTGCTATACAGTAGGTCCTTGTTGGTTATCCTTTTTAAATACAGCAGTGTAAATCTAAAAAGAAATGGTGCAGGTGAACTTATTTACAAGACAGAAACAGACTCACAGACTTAGAGAACAAACTTATGGTTACCAGGGGAAGGGGAAGGGAAAGGGATAGTTAGGGAGTTTGGGATTGACCTGTACACACTGGAAAATATGTTTTGATAGTTGTTGTAAAAGCCACTGGGATGCATTGTGCAGTTCTACTTCAGTGAGGTGGCCTGTTAGGGAAGACCCTGGGAGAACTGAATCCAGACTTTAAAGAGGAAAGCAGAGGGTGAGTCCTCTAGTGTGCAAAGACTGACTCATCCATCAACCAGATGCTCTCTGAGCTTTGTTTGTGCCTTGAAATAAGCAGCATTCGTTGTCCTCACAAGTTGTTAGTTTGGGTTGAGACACAAAGGCTTTGCCAAAGGCTAGTATTCTGAGTCCCCTTGTTTTTTGTTTTTGTTTTTGTTTTTTTCATCTTTATTGGTGTATAATTGCTTTACAATGGTGTGTTAGTTTCTGCCTGAGTCCCCTTGTTGTTGCACTTGATGTTTTTCTCAGGCACAAGGAATGAAATTCTTTCAAGGGAGGGACCATCTTTTGGTGGCTAGAAGCTAGAGCTGTGCTAATGAGACAGCAGACTCTTAATAAAGAGTAAAATTATCTTAAAATGTTGTAAGTAAAATCAGTACCCCAGAATGAATGTACCTTTCACTTGTCCCTTGAAATATAAATTGTGATGTTTTTATGAAGTCCGGGGAGCGACTGCCAGAGAAGGGAAACAAAAGGCAAACTTCTGTGCTTTTGTGTCTCAGAAATAAGAGAAGTAAATAGTAAGATGTGCCTGCTATTGAGAGTGATACTTCACAATGACAAATGTCATTCATTAAGCAATGCAAGCCTGCAAGGAAAAACTTAAATTGCCTTTTCGCAATGAGAAGAACCAAGGCCCAGAAAGGTTGGGTGGCCTCCCCAGAATCATACAACTAGGCTGAGAGTGTATAAGTCACTTCTGCGACTCACGCAAGCAGTCAGGGAGCCGGAATGTCAGCCTGAATTGCTGGGCTTCAAAGCAGTCTGTGCTGGTCGGTGTCCACCCACTGGCTCCATGCTGCTGGGGCACACTTGTCCATACCACAGCAAGCTCTTTCCCCTCTGTGGGCTGGTATCTTTTCTCCAAGATAGACGTGAAGGAGCACAGCATGCAGGTTATGATTGCAATTTGCCAAAAGCATTTTACTTGAAAAAGTGGGATTTCTCTTCTATTTTAAAATTTCTTATCACAATTGTTAGAAGTTTCATCGTTTCCCATGCCTTGCATTTTTCTCCCTTCGAACCAGTATAACCAATAATCCGTGGGTGAGACTGGCTACAGTGATGCTAACCAGATGTACGGTGGAGAACAAGGAAGGGCTGGGGAATGAAGTTTTGAAAATCTGCCGCTCTTTATATAACACCGAACAGACGCTCCCTGCAGAGGTGAGTGGGTATTTCAAGTGGCTTTCCTGGGGGATATATATCCCTTTCCTTTTCCCACCTCTTTGGTATAAACAATACCAGTGACTGTACTTGGGGAACATTTAGCTTAAGTTATCGGTAGGTAAAGTAAAGCCCGTAATTTGTGACCGATCAAATGAAGAAAAGCAGGGCTAAAAGGATTCTTTGAGGTCATTTTCTCTTTGTTGGAGCTCTGAAGCAGTTTTCCTTTTACAAGTCCCAGAGTAGAGCCCAGTTTTCTGGTTTTTTGGGGTGCCCTTTTATGTCTAACTCAAGTTTCTGTTCTAAGAGGTCATGGTAGCTCAAGTGTCCTGTCTGGCTGACCCAGGCCAGTTGGTAACATAGCAGCTGCCTTAGCACTCCTCGGCAGGTAACCAGCCACTCTGATTTTCACATACTTTTTTGACATCGTTGTAATAAGATTGCATAACCACCATATTTATTCTCTGTAAGCATGGTAAAAACTCAGCCACCTCCATGTTGACCTTGTTCTCTATTTGATCCCAGAATGTGACTGTCCCAGAGATCTTTGTGTAATATATATGTAAATTTGTACATTCTAAAATAAGCACATATTAACTGCAGCCCCCTGCTGTGGATCTGACCTCAGCAATGTATTGTTTGAGCAGTTTACGTGTCTTAAATTTAAGCGTTTGGATAATGGCCCTAAACTGATTAATTGGTTTTTGAGTTTCTACCACATAGCAGATAAACTTGAAAATAAAATTGTAAAGATGATTCTTTGAATCTTCATTGTAATCACTCAAGGAAAATATTCCCTTTATGAATGCAATTTAATGAATTGTTTTCTGAATGAAGGACTGGCTAAGTGTTTTTTGATTGAATTTAAAATACTGTGTCCATTTAAAGACGTCTTCAACCACCAGAATGACAAAATTATTCTATAAAATATTTAAAGTACCAGCACCAAAGATAACTTCCCCTTACTCCAGTAGCCTGTGATTTGCTTGTATCAGATACTTACCTACCTGTGATCGGCTCTGCTATATTGTGAGCACCTGGAGGGTAGGAACAGTGGCTGTAGCATCTCTGTTTCACCCAAGGCAGGATTTAGCATACTGCAGAGAGTGGGCACTCAACACACTGTGTTACCCCCACCAGGGTAAGTAAATAACGTGGGTTTCATCTCTGCCTTAACATAAGCTAAGATCAAGCATTGTTAGATTGGGACCAAACACCAGAAGTGTCCTACTGTCAGTTCTATTGAATCTAGGTTAGGAAAACATTATTTAGGATCTCTGGACCTCCACTTTCTCATCTCTGAAACAAGGGGTTAGACCACAGGACCTCAGTGGGGACTCTTGTTTCGACTGTTCTGTGAGGTCTCCGGTCCTGGGAAGAGCGTGAAGTGAGGCTGTCTCTTCACTTCTTCATCTGCAGCACTTAGTTCACTGCCTCTCATGAGTCCATCATTCTCTTGGGGTGAGGAGTAAGGTACTGGATTGAGCCCCATTTTGAAATAGGTCATTATCGCTTCTCTGTTCCAATTTGATGAGATGAAAGATCATCATCAAGAGTTCTGTTGCCACAGTGACTTTTCTTCATTTTTGTTTTGCTACCTTCTGTATTTTAATTGGGTACATATGTAGATTTTTTTTCTTAGGATGCCATGATTGAAGGAACTTTGCAAATGTCGTGTACTATTTTTATTAATCACTAAATTTGCTCATATGTGAATTAGAATTGTTACGAAGGAAGGAACAGTATTATCATAAGATGGAAATGTCTTGTTAAGTTTATTTTACCACATTTGGAACCTACGTAGTCTCATTTCAGACTTCCATGAGATTTAATATCACTGTGGCAGTAAAATTATCCATGACTCACTTCCTTTTACTCCAGTACCTTTGGTTGCCCTACTGCATGGTGTGTGAAATGTGTTTGCCTGATTATCTCTGACGGGACTTAGAGGGGCTTACTTTTTCCCTCATCCCCATTTCCCATCCTCCTACCAAGTTCCCATATGTAGAGATATTTTTCCTTTGTGGCTCTTTTCACGGTCGCCTGCTGTTGCTCATGGTACTTGTTTACTTATGGCCGTGATGGTTTTGCTGATGGAAAATATTAGAGAAAGAGAAAATCACTGTTTCTCACAGGTCACGTGTCCCACAGTCTTGAAAGTTAACATACCCTCCTTCTCAGCTTCTATCCATGGCAGTGCGTGCAGCGTCCTCGGGAGTGGGGTATCTGTAGAACCAGAAATTGGCAACTTGGCATAAAACAAGTTCCTGGCATTTAGATGTAAAATCCCAAGGTCCTTCTACTTGTGGCTGCCCCCGAGGGTCCCTGCAGAGGCACGGCAGGAGCTAGCGTGGCAAACGCTGTGGCGGGGGTGTGGGAGCTTGCCCCCCAGCTCACGAGTGAGCCCAGCTGACCCCAGCTTCTCAATCTTAGTGTGATTGTTCTCTCTCATGGCTGAGGCACTCCTGAGGACGTCAAGAGCTTGATTTTTCGAATTGACGACACCCACCCCTGCACACCTTGTGCTCCACGCTCTTGCTGAGGGCCCTGCCACACCTTTAGGTGCTGGATACCCCAGGACCAATGGGAGGGTGGTGTGAGGACGGAAGGACCGCTGGTGGACCGGTCCCGCTGCTCTGACAACCACAGGGCCACAGGGCCACAGGGCCCAGGGCATCACCATAAACCCCAGTCCACAGGGAGGACCAGCGCCCAGGGTTCTGGCCTGGCTCTGGGCCCCAGCCCACCTGCTCCTCTGTATTCAAGGCCTCTCATTGTTGTTCTGTGTCCTGATGGCCAGACAGGTTTGAGCTGCAGACGTACCATATAAGGTGTTTTGTGGTTCCCTTTGCTACTTTGACCTTTCCTGCAGCTCCCCAAATCCCTTTATAAACATCCTAATAAACTGTCCTCTTGTAACACAGGGGAAAATACCTGGTGAATATAGTATAGTCCTTAATTACAAGTAAACATTTAGCCAGTAACTGTTAGCTAAGAGATAAAAAGCACTCAGCAGCTCTCATAAAATGAATTCTTCCATTCCTGGTTGTCCTTGTCTGGCTGTGGGATATCTAGCCATTGTGCCTGCTCAAAGGGGTGTGTGTATAGGTTATTTCCATAAATTTTTCATCAAGGCTAAGATCAGCCAAGTGATATGCTTCTTCCAAATATCATAATTTACTGAGAGATACCGATTTACCAACTACTGATAACTTATTGAATAAGCATATATGAGAGTTAAGAGAGAGAATACAAATGATTTGGGGTACAGTATGTACTAAGCAAGTTTGGAATACAGAGAAGGAAAACCCTTCTTGCCCTCAAGTGAGGCAGACAGACAAATGAATGGTTACAATAATACAAGATGACAGATAACGTAGGAAATATTCAACGAGGTATAGCCAGAATATAGGAGCGCCAAACCTGGGACATCAGAGGTACCATCGCAGGGAATGGAATTTTCTTGTGCCTTTGTAAGCTGAGACCTAACGATGAGTAGGGGTTAATCACAGAGAGAGAGAGACAGCAGAAGTTGCATCGTGTGCGAAGACCCAGAGGTCCATGAGAGCCTCACACTCAGTCCACTGTGGTAGCCATGGGCCACACGTGGGTATGAAAATCAAGCTTAAGTGAAATTGAATAAAATTTAAAATGCAGTTTCTCAGTTGCACTAGCCACATCTCAAATGCTCACAAGCCCCACGTGGCCCGCGGCTGCCCTGCTGGACAGCGCGGCTCAGAGCATCCCATGGTGAGAGGAAGGTCTCCCGGGCAGGCGCTGCTCTCAGAGGACTGTGCAGGGTGGGAGGGCGAGGCACAGGGAGGAGGGCAGAGAAAGCAGGTTGGTGCGTGGCAGCTGGGCTAGACTGTCACGCACGGGAGTTTGTATTTCGTCTTCCCAAATGTTTCCTGTAGGTTTTGGCATCCCAGATTAAAAATCCACATTTCTCTTTGGCCCAGATGCTGGGTGAGAGGCCTCCGTGTGGTATGCGGTACGTGCCTTAAGGCATGCAGAGCACTTTCCTGAATGAGAATCCACGTTTGAAGTACACATTTTACAGAACTGTTACCCAGCAGATATTGATCATTTTCACACGGGTTTGGGGGGCACAGCCTTCCAGTCTGATTTCCAGCAGTGGCCTGCTGAGTGCAAGCTAATAAAAGACAGTGAGTGGAATTCCAAAGAGACCTTTATCCCAAGCTTTAAGTAGGGCTTCTTTATGTCAGCCTTCTTTTATCTACTCTTTCTAATAATGTAAAGGAATTATGAAAATGTCATGCATTTGAGTTTTTCTCCTCCGATGTGCTCCTGTGGGAGTAGCACAAGAGGAAGGTCGTCCCACACAGGGCGGTGATCCCCGGTTCTTTCAAAAACAGCCCTCGCGTTATATAATGAGGTTGCGCTCATTGTCCGGTCTTTGGTCCGAGTGTTCTGTTCTTCACGTCACAGCTAAAGTCAGGTCACCGAGGGAACATGTAACTCAGCAGGGAAGAATGGCTTGAAAATTTATTTTGTATGCTTTTATACTTTTGTTGTAAAAGATTATTATTTGTTATCTTATAGAAAAGCCTGCTCTCTGATGGCAGGTTCAGCCAGCATAAAAAAAGGGCCGCGAATAAAATGCAAATATGTCTGTGATGATCTAAATCCATTTTCATTTTTCTGGACCACAGATAGTTTTCATGAAGATGGAGCATCTTAAGTATATCAAGCATCCAGTTTACATTGACATTAACTATAAACAGGTTTTAAAAGTATGTGAATTGCTCATTTCCTTTGTTACAGTGGGTGATAACTAGATATTTTTGATAATAGTAACAATTGGCAATAGTTTTTATTGTTAAGCATCTAGTATATGCTGAGCATTGTACATTATTATTCACTAATACTTATTCACACACACACGCGCACACACACACACACACACACACACACACACACACACACACACACCCCACGCTGCAGAGTAGACACAGTTTACCTCTGTTTTACTTGGGAGGAAACTAGGGCTCTGAGAGTTTAGGAAAATAACTTCTAGTCCTATATCCATCCATCGGGATCCTATGCAGCCATTAAAATAGCAACGTTGTAGATGAATATCTGATACTTGGAAAGATTTTATGAATAGATGGTGAAGTGAGTGAAACAGGTACCAAAACACTAAATCAGGGTGGTCCCATGTGTGCATTTTGTACAGACACAGACAGACACACACACTCATAGGAAAAGGTGTGGAAAGACACAAGCAGAATCATGCCAGTGCTTCGATGCGCTTCCTTTCCTTCTCACTCACAAAGTTGCCCTTGTGGTTCCAGGGTGTGAAGGAGCTGTGCTCGCTGCTGCTCCACCAGGCCCTGCTGCTCCCATCTCTGAAGCTTCTCCTCGAGAGCCGAGACGAGCATCTGCACGCCATGGCCCTGGACCACATCACCGCCATTGCTAAGGTGCTCCCTGCGGAATTTCTTTCTTACGTTTCAGAGAAATGAATTAGTATTGCCATTCTCATCAAGAACAACCATGATTTACTCAGGACTATTTTATCTCCACTCTGACCACAATAGCTGTTTCTGTTTGTCTAAGCAGTAGATATTTGTCTATTTTACAAACATTCACTAAACTCCTCCCATGAACCACACTCTGGGTTTAGGTGCCAAGAATACAAATCCAGATCATGAAGCATTTTCTCTAGAGAAGCAGTATATTAGTCTCTTTAAGAAAATGTCAGGGCTTCCCTGGTGGCGCAGTGGTTGAGAGTCCGCCTGCCAATGCAGGGGACACAGGTTCGTGCCCCGGTCTGGGAAGATCCCACATGCTGCGGAGCGGCTGGGCCCGTGAGCCATGGCCGCTGAGCCTGCGCGTCCAGAGCCTGTGCTCCGCAACGGGAGAGGCCACAGCAGTGAGAGGCCCGCGTACCGCAAAATAAAAAATAAAAAAAAAAAAGAAAATGTCAGAGTAGCCTGGGACTAGCAGACTAGTCCTTGCCACTTGAAATCTTGGTCGAGGAGCTCCTAGCATCAAGCAGGTTTTCTGTGCCTGCCTGTGTTTGGTTATCTACTAATTAAAGGTGAGAAAGAGTCATGTTTCCTGGCACCATCGGAAATCTCTAGCTCGTGTTTCCTCTGGCAGCCGACACCACCACTGAAGCCCCTCCTAGTTTGAGGAATGGGGGGGCTAGTGTCAAGGCTGGAGAGTCCTCCCTCAAGGCTGTTGCCTTGTTATCATGATTAAGGAAGAAACTTTCACTTCCCTTTTTACGTTTTACACTTGAGAATTAGATAGCTCAGGGTTGTGTTTAATGAATTTGCATTGTATTATCCTTACTGAAACCCTTCTGCAGGGCGATCATTCTTTCATTTGAAGCGTGTATGTGTGTGCTTTAACAAAAATATAAGAGGATGGCTTTTAGGGACCAGAGAGGGCAGAAGGATCCTAGAGCAGTGGTGCGGTGAAGAGATTGATTGAAGAGATGTCATGGATGTACAATTTTGTTAATGACAAAGGATGCAGAAAGCAGAACATAATTGCATCTGGAAACAGTAATAATGAACAAAATGAGAAAAACCTAGTGCCTTTATTCATTTAGATGTATTTTCAAAATAATGTAAAGTTTCTGTAAAGATTTTGTGTTGATAAAAATGCCCTTCGTTATCACTGATAGTTGAGCATAACAAGGGCCTTTCTAGAAACTAGACTGAAGTAGGGAATTGAGGGGACTCGTCCAGTGGTAACCTCCCTGTCTCTCTGGGCTGAAACAAAAGTTGCATAATGTTGGGAATTTACAAGAACCTAAGAACTGCAGTGAGATTTTTTTTTTCTTAGCTGATTTTTAATTGCAAATCCAAGACATCAGGAAGAAGGGAAAACTGGAGAAAATCAGGCTGCATATACTTACAGTGTCTTTTCCCCTCACCACCCTTTAACGTATTCATATCTCTGCTCAGGTCTTCCCACTAAAACTTGCCATGAGCCTCTTTGAGCATAAAACAGTGATGTATTAAACATTGCCGTTCCCTGTTCGTGCTGTGTAGGGCATTCCTGACACACTCCTGAATCTCATAGGTGAGCGTGTCAGTTTTCATTTTAAAGATTCTTTATCTCAAATGCATCAGAACTGCAACTAGAAGGGGGGGCTCCCTAACTGTGAACCAGCCCCGCTGCCTGCCACACACCCCTGCATGCACGCATGTGCACACGCACATGTGCACACACCATCAAAATAAGAAATCAAATGGGAATGTTGCATCACCCAAGTCATTTTTAAATGGCACTAGTTTCCCTCCATAACACTTTGATCTGCACGTTTGACGTGCAGCACTGTGCTAAAAGTCTGTGGGTGGTTCGCCTAGGGTTGTGATGAGAACCCCCAAAACCTCTGTGGCCTTCAGGTGTGAAAATCAAAGCCAGAGGTGTAAATTGCCGAGGTGAGTCACTTACCTACCGCTGAGACCCTTACTTTTAGGAATTCAGTAATGACCCTGACTTGTAACTTCTCTGCACCAAGTTGAGTACTCACATTAGGCTGGCCCATCTGTGACCTTCAAGTGTGTTCATGGAAGCCTTTGCATCCTCCAGAGAAATAAAGTGTTGCAGATTTTTCCAGTTTTTAAACATTTTTAAACTTTTTATTTTGAGAGAGTTTTAAGTTCACATTCGGTTGTAGAAAATAACAGCAAGATTTTTTTGTACCCTTCACCCAGTTTCCCCAAGTGGTAACATCTTGCAGGACTATAGTATAATTATCACCAAGACGTTGACAGTGATACAATCTCTGGACCTGGTTTGGATTTCACAGTTTTACGTGCCCTTGTGTGTGTGTGTGTGTGTGTGTGTGTGTGTGTGTGTCTGTGCATAAAGTTCTATGCAGTATTGTCCCCTGGGGATTCATGTGACTACAGTGAGGATCCAGAGCAGCTCCATCACAAGGCTCCCCCAGGCCACCCCTTATAGTCACAGCCAGCCCCTCCCTCCCCCACCCACCCAGCAGCCAGTGGCAGCTGCTAATCTGTTCTCCATCTCTGTAATTTTGTCGTTTCAAGAGTGCGATATAAATGAAAAGAAATTACTATAATTTATCATTGCTCTCCCAGCACCGTTAAAAAGTCATGTTATACTTTTCTAAGGGAAGAGTTTCATCGGGCCTTTTTGCAGGGCTCCTGTCAAGCTATTTTAAATCATACTTGGTTATTACAGTGAAAAATATGAAATGTTGGCTTTCTTTTTTTGTGTTTCTTTTGCTATTCACTCTGTCCATTACTGGGGGACCCTGAGTTCATCAGTAACTTGTTTCTTCCCTTTTGGTTGTTGACGGTAATTCCTGTTGACTTCAAAAACAAAAACAAAGAACATCTGTCCAAGGAACTCCTCTGATGGGCAGTTGTTGCTGCACAGTGCGTGGATCCAGGCAGAAAAACGCCTCCACTTGCTTGCTGATAGCTTGTATTATTCCGCTATTTGTTAAAAGATACTGACAGCTTCATAGGTGTTTAAAAGGATGGTACTTAATGCTGATGCCAGAGACTATACCAGCTTCTCCTCCAAGAGCAGTCCTCACTTCTTTCTCTAAGCTTTTCTGAAATTGCAAGCCTCTGGTGTTTGGCATGTCCTTACAAATGGTCAACAGCCTCTTTCCTAGGCCAGAAATAGAAAGGCCTTCTTAGAGATTATGTCGCTGATGAATAATTAAAACCCTGGTGTGGTCCTGACTGCCGGATCACCCTCTCCATCAGCTGTGGTGAGATTCAGAGCTCACCTTCACAACCTTCTTCTCTCCAAGAAGTATATTCCTTGCTGGTGGGTTTGAATCTCATCTCTGGGATACTTTCTACCAGGTGGAAGTCTCTTGACTCATTCCATCAAAGTAAGCAGATGTGTGTTCACAGTAGCGTCATAGACTGAAACATTTCCCGATTCATAATTCCAGATGTGTGGTGGCTTCTGCTCTTCACTGCTTCGTCCTTTTTAGTACTATTCAGTGCCTCTGCCCCGACGCCACATCGCAGGGACTGTCCTGGACCACGTGCCTATTAAAAGAATCATTCATGGAAGGGTTTAAGACCTTTGGCATCTAATTAAGTGTTTCTCCCTGTTGCTGGTAATAACTATCTTCCAGTACCAACTGTGCCAGGTGTTATAATAGGAACATCCTGACCTTCCCTTTTTTAATAATCATCTGGAAAGATACCATTCTGGTTTTGCAGATGAAAACACTGAGACTCAGAGGTCATACGGCTAGTAAGTAGCCTGACCTGAAATTGAAACCCTGGATCCAGCGTTCAGAGCCTGTACTTGACCACGCCGCTTCTTTTGACCTAACTTAGTGGGCTCTCTGATATTGGAAGAGGGTTTTCTCCACAGGGTAGTGAACTTGCTGAAAGCATCTTGGACCATATAATATCAGCACTGAAAAGAGTAAGTAGCGCAGAGCTAGTTTGACAGCTTGCCCGCTATAGGGCTTCCTTTTTCAAATCTGCTAAGTCACTGGGCCCTGGTCCAGCCCGGCTAGGGGTGGGGAGCCGACCACTCCCTGGGTGCTCTGTGCTGTGCCTTGAAAGCCCCCGCAAGAGAGCACCTCTAGAATGAAGCCTGCAGCCTTTATCTTGTACATGTGGATCTCAGTTCTGCCCAGTGCCATTGCTTCCACAACACAGTCCTTCGTGGTTTTAATAAATGTGATTCTTATCTCCTTTAATTTTGCCATGAAGGTACTGGAACCTACCAACGTTACTCACAGTGACCAGTGTCTAGGTTGGAGGGAGAGCTTTAAAGATTCTCAGAAAAGCATGCTTGGATTAACATGTTTACAGTCGACCCTTGAACAGCACAGGGGTTAAGCCACGTGTAAGCTAGGCTTGGCCCTCTGTATCCGAGGCTCCTCTGAATCCACGTCTGAGGTTCTTCCACGTCCGTGGATTCAGCCAACGAGGGACTGTGCAGTGCTGTAGTATTTCCTACTGAAAAAAAAAATCCACATGTAAGTGGCCCAGCACAGTTCAGACCCACGTTGCTCAAGGGCCAAAATGTATATAAAACCGGGAAACCTTCCTTTCTTTGTTCCCCCTTTAACTCAATCCAGATTTCCAACAAGGACCTCCCTGGTGAGCATCTGTCCCTGCTGTAGCGCTCCCGCGATACTGCCTTCTCGCGTTGGAGTCAGGCTCACACACGACCCTCCTGGCCTCGGCGTGCTGTGATAACAGGGACCTTGGGCTGGGCTCCTAACAACCCTGTTTGGTGTCTGCAAAGCCCTTCTTTTGTTTTGGCCCTTATGTCAGCTGGCTTTCTTCTAAGCGTATCCAAACCAGGTTAGGCTGAAGCGATCCAATCATTCAAAGAAGGGTCAAGAGAGTGTTTTCCTGTATCTCTTACAGATACCAATTGACATTAAACTGACCTGTTTTTTTTTTTAACATCTTTATTGGAGTATAATTGCTTTACAATGGTGTGTTAGTTTCTGCTGTATAACAAAGTAAATCAGCTATATATGTATACCTATATCCCCATATCCCCTCCCTCTTGCGTCTCCCTCCCACCCTCCCTCTCCTACCCCTCTAGGTGGTCACAAAGCACCGAGCTGATCTCCCTGTGGTATGCGGCTGCTTCCCGCTAGCTATCTGTTTTACATTTGGTAGTGTACATATGTCCATGCCACTCTCTCACTTCGTCCCAGCTTACCCTTCCCCCTCCTCGTGTCCTCAAGTCCATTCTCTACGAAACTGACCTATTTTTACAATCACTGTTCTTTTGTCTCTTTTAGTACCAGGCTCTTTTTCTCAGAATTTTGGGCGTATCTACTTATTTCTAAATACCATTTTAACTTGTACATACCTAGACATGTTGCTTTCACCCATCTTCCTTCCTCCTCAGCTGGTAGTTGGTCTTCTCAGTGAAGGAAGCTCTGCAACAGAATATCTCCCAATCGTCTCAGCTGATTGCCTCTAGCGACAGGCAGCTCACTCCCTATGGGCTAACCTATTAGATTTGTAGACAGCTCTGATGGGTGGCTGCCTTACTTAGTGTGAACAGACGTATAAAGTACCATTGTGCATAGGCTGGTACTGTGTGCTGGAGTGAGGAATGGGTAGGACATTTGTAAAGATGAAATAAAATACACATCCCTCTGTGTAGAGGAATTGTCTCATCAGGAGACCGACATATGAAATAATAACACAAGGAATTAAGCAAAGTAGAAAGGGGGCAAGTACAAAGTTTGGAACTAGCTAAACTCAGGGCCCCAGAATGGGTCAGAGAGGTGACCAAGCTTGAATCTTCAAAGATTCTCTCCCATTGTTAGATCCTCAGTCAGAGGATTGTCCTAATTCTGGATTTAGAAGAGGTATGTATACTGCTAAATCCCATGCCAGGAGTGGAGCTGATGGAGTGCCGAGAAATGCAGTCTGAATATCATGCAAATAAATAGAGAAAACAAAAAGTTAACCTGCAGGCATTTTTCTTATTCCAAGTATACGCTTCTGTTGCCCTTTTATTATTCTGCACTTGTAGTTGATATATTTAATAACTTTTATTAGTAATAGTGTATGTAGCAGTGAGACAAATATCCTTCCCTAAAGTAAACAGTGAAATAATATTAAATAATCTTCTTTAAAGTAATTGAAATGAGGTCCTGCGTGCATTAGGCTACTGGGATTTCAGCTTCTCTCCTTACTGTAATTACTCTTAGCTTCGTACAGATCCATAAAACCAAAGATTTAATTCAGAGAAGAAGGTTCATTACCTATTGTTGAAACAGAAATTGAGCAGTTAACATTTTAATGGCTTGGAAGACAGTAGTGCTTTGTGCTTTAATAAGTTTTTTTTCCCCAAGATCTGCAAAGTTTCATTTATTCTCAAAAATTAATCACCGAC
>RJWK010024397.1:0-28405 GCA_004363435.1 Platanista minor | reverse complement strand
GGGGCTGGATCCAGAGGGATGGAAAGAAGACCCTGGAGAGAGTGGGGAAAGCGTGGTCAGGTGCAGGGGGAGCACCGGAGCAGGGCAGCCTTTGCCTGCATGTGAATGGGAAGCTGGAAGGATATTTATATATAAAGCCAAAGACGGTGAGGTGCTGATGAGGATACAGGTAGAAGTTTCGCTTTGGTAGGGGAAAACAATACAAAGATATCTCATCTCCATAAGAGGGGCAGAGAGTTAGGGGGTAAGGTCTATCCATAGCGGGCAAAGCTGCTGGGAACCAGAGGCCTCCTCTGGCAGCTCCCAAAGTCCACCTTCACCACTGCTCCTGACATAGGCGTGCGTTCTCAACCGTTAACGCTTACTGAAAACAAATTACCAGCTTAGTTAGAGCTTAGAGGCGCGCAATAGGATAAGACAAAAACTGATGCATGAGTTTAAACGTGAATAAAACGGGAAATCTTGCAAAATTACCCACAGTGACTTTACTTTTTCACACAAAAGAGTTTGACATCATTATTTTAGGCCAGTAACTTTACTGTTTCTTCTTTATAATCGTCATATCGGGAATTTAGCTCAATCATTCAAAGTGTCACTGATTTCAAGTATCTGTCAATGATCCTAAAGAAAACACTGCCTTACCTATTAACTAAATTTCAGGGAATACAGTGCAGATGAAATTATTTTTTGTTCCTTTTGCTTGCACTTTTAATTTGCTTTATTATAGTTTTACTTCTAACATGGCACCCACATTTACTGTACACAAAGCACATTTTCAGATATCAGAAATAAAACATGGAAGCATGCAAACACTGAGTATGTAAGCTACATTGATGTGACATTTCTACAAACCCTGCCTCAAAATCTAGCTTCACAATTCCCTACAATTAATGGTTTATTGCTCCTCCTTTTCGAGGCTTGGCTTTTGGTTAAAGTTTTATGCTGGCCAGGCGTTTAAGGAATGGATAACTAACAAATTCTTCTAAGACTTATTTCTAAGTCTACTGTGAAAAACACAATGGTGCAATCATTGTAAGTTTTATTATCTTGAGCAGGAACTCCTATGGAGTTTTTTAAAGTCTGCGCTAATAATAATTTTACCCATACAATTCCTTTTCTCAGACAAGTTAAAGATCCACCTTGGAATTATCTGACATGCAGAAGATAAACATCCATGAAATTAGCACTAGTTCACTGAAGTAAGAAATTACTAAATTGTTATATATGGTGGCCGATGTGAACTAGACTTATTATGATGATCATTTTGCAATGTATACGAATACCGAATCATTATGTTGTACACCTGAAACTAACATGTTATATGCCAATTATACCTCAATTTTTAAAATTAGAAAAAGAAATTACTAAATTGTAATTATTGGACTTCTAGCAAATTAAGTATCATATTACTACCCATTAAAAATAATTACATGAACGCTGTATACCCATGAAAAAGAGAATCTGTGGGCAAGCTCCTCCAGGGCAGTCATTCTATTTCACATGCTTAATATATTGCTGGGCATACCACCAAACACAGAAAGGAAGTATCAGTGCAAAAGTAGTATCTGAGGGTTTCTCTGGTGGTGCAGGGGTTGAGAATTGGCCTGCTAATGCAGGGCACCCGGGTTCGGGCCCTGGTCCGGGAAGATCCCGCATGCCGCGGAGCAACTAAGCCCATGTGCCACAATTACTGAGCCTGTGCTCTAGAGCCCGTGAGCCACAACTACTGAGCCCACAGGCTGTAACTACTGACGCCCGCATGCCTAGAGCCCGTGCTCTGCAACAAGAGAAGCCACTGCAATGAGAAGCCCGCACACCGCGACGAAGAGTAGCCCCTGCTCTCCACAACAAGAGAAAGCCCGCTCGCAGCAACGAAGACCCAACACAGCCAAAAATAAATTAATAAACAAATTTATTTTTTAAAAAGTAGTATCTGATTACAGTGATAGCATTTTTTACCTTTTAAAATTTATTTTTATCAAAATTTGCTTAAAGGAATTCATGTTTATTGTAAAACTCCAAAATTATAATACATGAAGTGACATTACCCAGGTTCTGCTCTTTGTTCACAGGTAGGTTAACTATTTCATACGTACTTCTCCAAAAGAATTTTAATGCATGGAAATATGTGTGTGTAGATGTGTACACACACATCCCATTCTTTACAAAAAGTGGGATTATACTATAGATAGTATTTGCAACTTGTTTCATTCACTTAAAAATGTGTCTTTGACATTTTTTGTGTCATTATCCACAAATCGCCCCTTTCTTTTCAAGGCTTGTATAATAATTCCCTTGTTTGGATATAACACAATTTATTTGGCTACTTCCATACTGATGGATATAAGGATTTTCTTCTTCCAATTTTTTCACTATTATAAACAGCACTCAGTGAAATCCTTCAGTACTTTTAAAAAAAATTGCTGCAGAATTAATTCATAGCAGAGAACTTTCTGAATCAAAGAATATAAATATTCAGAATGTTAACACGCATTGCTAAATTGCCCATCACAAGTTGCCTACCACTGCTACCAGCAGCAGATTAGCATACCTATTCCCCCCTTGTCCTCTCCAACACAAAATGTATCCGTCTTTCTACTTTGTCCACTTGATACTATTTTAAACTCCATCGAGTATATTTTAGATTAAATCTGCCATAATCATTTAATGTACTTCTGCCTTTATAATTAGATATTTCAATATTAAATTTTAGCACTCACCTGATTTTGGGTTATATACATTCTAGACGAAAGAAATAATGTGGTGCTTCCAAAGGCATACATTTTATTATTAGATAAATCATCATTGTAAAAAAATTGAAAAAACAGTCAAATATAGGACAAATATAAAAATGAAATTGTATCATCATTCGAGAGATACTGTTTTTATTCTATACATATATCTAATGCACATATATTGCTTTTCTCAAAAAGCAATAACATATACTATTTTATATGCTGATTTATTAAATTAACAGTAATAATTTCCCCCATAATTTCATAACCTTAAACAGTGTTTTGAAGAACATGATTTTTTTTCTAAATTTGTTTATTTTATTTATATTTATTTTTGAATGTGTTGGTTCTTTGTTGCTGCACGCCGGCTTTCTCTAGTTGCGGCGAGAGGGGGGTACTCTTCATTGCAGTGTGCGGGCTTCTCATTGCGGTGGCTTCTCTTATTGTGGAGCATGGGCTCTAGGTGTGCGGGCTTCAGTAGTTGTGGCTTATGGGCTCGGTAGTTGTGGCACGCAGGCTCAGTAGTTGTGGCACACGGGCTTAGTTGCTCTGCGGCAATGTGGGATCTTCCCAGACCAGGGACCAAACCCGTGTCCCCCACGTTGGCAGGTGGATTCTTCACCACTGCACCACCAGGGAAGCCCAAGAATATGATTTTTAAAGCCCACATAATATGTCTTCATTTATTTAGCAGTTACTATTGGATTTTTACTTCTGATTTTTCATTATTATAAATTATGCAGAAATTTTTATTTGAGTACAACTCTGTGAGGTTACAGAGATTCCTAAGAGTGGCTAGAACAGGTTCTTTGTTTTAAAATAATGAACCATATCTTTGCGACATCAAGTCCTTAGGTTGTTATCATCTGTTAGATATAGCCGCATCTATGGAGGTGACTCTTCACTTCCTCAGGATAAGACAGGCACCATGGCTGGGCTGAACTTTCTATTTATAAATGTTTTTTTTTTTAATTTTTTGCAAAATTTTTCATGACTTTGAATACCAGTATATTTGACTGACAAAGCAGTAATCATGGAAAGACTTTTACCATACTTTTCTCAGAAATCATCAAATCAAGGACAGAAAACTAGGGATAAGGGTATCTGAATAAACTTCTACAACCATTAGTCTTTATTATATTCACAGAAGTGATCTTGAATTTGGCCACAAATGAGCACTCAAAAACATTCTCAACCCAGAAAACATCCAAGCCAAATAAGCTGACAGATTTATATAACCGAAAGAATCCTATACATGTAGAAATTCTAAAACACATTTCCAAAAAACTTTTAGCTTAGAGAAAAAAAAAAACGGAAATCAGTAGCTGTTCAAAAATGAACCATAGGTCTTCCCTGGTGGCGCAGTGGTTGGGGGTCCGCCTGCCGATGCAGGGGATGCGGGTTCGTGCCCCGGTCCGGGAAGATCCCACGTGCTGCGGAGCAGCTGGGCCCGTGAGCCACGGCCACCGAGCCTGAGCGTCCAGAGCCTGTGCTCCGCAACGGGAGAGGCCACAACAGTGAGAGGCCCGCATACCGCAAAAAAAAAAAAAAAAAAAATTAACCATAAAGCCATTAAGCTGCTGGAAAAATAACACTTAGGAAAATTACAGCCTTAACTGCCTGTTTAGAAAATAAGAACAATAAAAAATAAGTGGCAAAAATAGGCCCATGAAAAGATGCTCAACATCGCTAATTATTGAAGAAATGCAAATCAAAACTACAGCGAGGTACCACCCCACACCAGTCAGAATGGCCATCACCAAAAAGCCTACAAACAATAAATGCTGGAGAGGGTGTGGAGAAAAAGGAACCCTCATACACTGTTGGTGGGAATGCAAATTGGTACAGCTACTATGGAGAACAGTGGCGAGGTTCCTTAAAAAACTACAAATAGAGTTACCACATGATCCTACAATCCCACTCCTGGGCATATATCCAGAGAAAACTCTAATTTGAAAAGCTACATACACCCCTGTGTTTATAGCAGCACTATTTACAATAGCCAGGACATGGAAACAACCTAAATGTCCATCAACAGATGAACGGATAAAGAAGATGTGAGATACACACACACACACAATGGAATATTACTCAGCCATAAAAAAGTATGAAATAATGCCATTTGCAGCAACATGGATAGACCTAGAGATTATCATACCAAGGGAAGTAAGACAGACAGAGAAAGACAAATATCATATGATATCCACTTATATGTGGAATCTAAATAAAAAAGATACAAATTAACTTATGTACAAAACAGAAGCATACCCACAGACATAGAAAACAAATTTATGGTTCCCTAAGGGGAAAGGTGTGAGGGATAAATTAGGAGTTTGGGATTAACAGATACTCACTACTATATATAAAACAGATAAACAACAAGGATTACTGTATAGCACAGGGAACTATATTCAATATTGTGTAATAAACAATAAAAAAAAAGAATCTGAAAAAAGGATATATATATATCACATATATATGAATCATTTTGCTGTACACCAGAAACTAACACAACATTGTAAATCAACTATACTTCGATTAAAAAAAAAAAAAAATTAAGTGGCCTAAGTTTTCAATTCAAAAAAACTAGAAAAAAGAGAAACAAAACATATAGAAAAGAGCAGTTAATAAAGATATAAGAAGAGAGAGATGAATGAGAAATCAAAATTCAAAGAAAATAAACAAAAATTGTAGAGTTAATCAATAAAACCAAAATCTGCTAATTTTCAAGGACAAATGAAACAGACAAATCTGTGGCAAAATGAATTTTAAAAAGACAAAGAAGAGAACTATTATTTTAAAAATTCAGAAAAATGTAATCAATTTAATATGAATAAATTAGAAATAAACAAAATAGCCAATTTTCCAGGCAAACATAATTATTATAATTAGCTCAAGAAGAAGAAAACCACTGAGATCCACATCCTAGAAAAAAATTGAAAAGGTAGTCAAAGACCTAGCCTTTTAAAAGGCACCAGGCTCAGGTCATTTTAGGTGAATTATACCATATTTTCAAAGAATAGGAAAATGTTACGTTATATAAACTATTCAGGAACTTAGGAAAAAACCAGAAAGCCACTCAGCTTATTTTATGAGCTGAGCACAAGCTTTCTCGAATTCAGGACTCCTGACATTTTGGACAGGACCATTAACTTGGGGGGAGAGGGAGGGGCTTCCCTGAGTATTGCATGGGTTAGCATGACCCTGATACTCAAGCCAGACAATAACAAATCAAAAAAAAAAAAAAAGAACCCACAGATCATTCACACTTATGAACAAAGAGTCAAAAGGCCTAAATAAAATAGTGGCTAATCAATTTATCAAGAACAGGCAGAATTTATTCCAGAAATACAATGGTGGTTTGATAAGAGAAAATTCTATGAAGATAATTACTGTATTAACAAAATAAAAGAGAAAAATCATATGATTGTGTTAATTATTGCAGAGAAAAGATTTGATAAAATGCAAAACACATTCATGGTTAAGACTCTTAACAAACCAGAAATAGAAATTTTCCTTTACCTGAAAAAAGGAATCTGTGAAAAACCAATGGGAAACTTTTTATTTAATGATGAAATGCTGGAAGCATCCCAATTGAAGAATAAGACTGTACAGCCAAAGCAGTATCTCAAGAAAAAAAAAAAAATAAGATATACACACTAGTAAACAAGACACAAAACAGTCACTATTTGCAGATTTTTTAATTGTCTACATGAAGAGCCAAGAGAATTCACTGACAAGCTATGAGATCTATAAGGATGTCAGCAAGGAGGTCAAATACAAGATCAAAACCAGAAATTATTAACTTTTGTATACATTTGCAATGATCAATTAGAAGAAAAACTTATTAATAAATCCATTCGAAATGACAATTTGAAAATGCCTGACATGCAAGACTGTTGTGAAAAATATATATAAAACTTTACTGAAGGACACAACATAATTAAAGCAGAGACATAACTTGCCCCTGGGTGGGAAGGCTCAATGTTATAAAGACTTTATTTTTTACCCCAAATTATTTATAAATTTAATGAAATCCTTAATAAAATACTAAATAGAATTTGCAAGGAATTTGACATGCTGATACAGAAAATTAAAGCAAATGAATAAACATACAAGAAAGTTGAGGCAATCTTAAAAAGAAAGGAAACTACTCTTGCACTACCAGATATGAAAAAAACATTGTGAAAACACAGTAATTAAAATAGCACGGGCTTCCCTGGCGGCGCAGTGGTTGAGAGTCCGCCTGCCGATGCAGGGGACGCGGGTTCGTGCCCCGGTTCGGGAAGATCCCACATGCCGCGGAGCGGCTGGGCCCGTGAGCCATGGCCGCTGAGCCTGCGCGTCCGGAGCCTGTGCTCCGCAACGGGAGAGGCCACAGCAGTGAGAGGCCCGCGTACCGCAAAAAAAAAAAAAAACCAGCACAATACTGGTGCGAGAATAGATGACCAGATTCACAGAACAGAACACAGACTCCAGAGACAATCCATTGAATACAAGGGAATTCAAAATATAATCAAAGTGGCGTTCCAAATCATGGCAAGAGGAGTAACTACTCAACAAACAGTGCTGAAATAATTTGCAAAAAGCACAAAACAAAAAATAATAAAGTCTCTTCTTCACACAAGTGACACACACATAGATTCCAGAGTAATTAAAGACCTAAACCTAAAATAACATATTAGTAGAATCAGCTACATAATTTGGGGGGCCCAGTACAAAACGAAATGCAAAGCTTTCAAGATGGCAACATCTGAGATTCACAGTGATTTACCCCTCTGGACATTTCATATAACTGGAACCATAAATGTATATGACCTTTCGTAACTGGCTTCTTTCACTTAACATATAACGTTTTCAAGGCTCATCCATGTCTGGCATGTATCAGTACTTCATTTTTCTTTTACTGTTAAACAATATTCTATGGTATGGATGCACCACATTTTATTTATCCATTCACCAATTAATGAATATTTGGGTTGTTTCCACTTTTTGAGTATTATTGATAATGCTGCTATGAACATCCTTGTATAAGTCAAAATGCATTTTTAAAAAAACTGAACAATTCTATGTAAATACGTACTGGATGATTTAGAAAGTAGGATAATTAAAGTCCATGTTTTTCTTTATTCATCCAAACGAGTAATCCTTAACGAATCAAATGAGCCATTTTATAAAAATAATGAACAGGAAACAATCATTGGTATCCTACTAACCATAGCTAACTTCCAAATTAACCTTCTCTTAGATGCTAAATATTAAGACATGAGATTTTATAACTGGAGAAATACCCTTGACCAACAATTAACTTACTGATGAGAATGTTCTGAAGAGAAAGGAATGAAAGGGCACTCTGGACAGTGGCAGAGGTCGGGGTAGGGGATTGTTTACATCTTTCCAGTCACTGGAGTAACTGAACGTTTTGGTGGCAAACATACTTTGCACTATGACTTGGAGTGAATGTTTACAATTATTTGGAATAATAAAATAATTGGAGACAAAACTATTGAAAAGCAGAGGATACTCTGTTTTTAAAGCATTTCCTCCCTGTGCATGCAATGAATTATTACCCTTCAAAAGTGCAAAGGCACCAGACAGGTGAGATGGGGCTTTGCAGATGGCCCCTGCCTTCCGCCTGTCTCAGTATGAACTGTTATTCCTTCAGCCCCATTTACTGAGTGAGGTTCCAGGGACAAAGACACCAGCCCTCCTCCTAAGGAACTCGCACTATAAGTGCCCCGATCCCACCAAGGTGCAAATTTAAGGAAATCTTTATTTACTGCTCTTCTGGCAATTTTGTTTGAGCTCCCACAGAAAATAATGATGATTGGTAAGAAAAAAAATCTTTAATCTTGTATTCATTCACTTATTCTTCTTATGTGGGAAAAAATATAAAAGAAAGGCTCTACCTGATTATCATCTGATTAAAAGGCAGAGGGAAAAAAAAACTATTAATCCTTTTTTTTAAGAGTTACAATATAATAAGAAATTTGAAATCAAATTACTTATGACAGGACTTATAACCTGTTTTGACTCTTTGGTCAGCTGCATAGAGTACTATGGAATCAAAGGAAAAAAGCTACCCTGGGCTCCACTTATAAACCAGGCAAGCAAAATGTGACACCCAAAGTTTCTGTCTAAGTCAGCTGTCTGCAGCTCCACATTCATTATCCCATAAAAACTACAATGTAAATATGCTTACAATCTCAGACCAACCCAGAAAAGCCTATTTAATCCACAATGTAGCTAAAATAATGTATACAGACAACATAAAAAGTGGGGAAGTTACTCTGAAATCTAGGAATTAAACCAAGTGGAAAATAATGTAAATTCATTAAAAAATAAAATTTTAGCTTTTTCTTTGCTCCTCCTCCATCAAGTGCATGAAAAAAAGCGACGTTGCCTGAGCAGAACAAGGACCAGACACACCCTCCGCTGAGCTGCCCAAGGCCCTGGCACCCGGGAAGCTGCTGGACAGGACGGGGCTCTCTCCTCCCCGCTTCTCACCTCCCTCTACTTAACCCACCTCCCCTCGTCTTCTACCAAAACCCTGCTGATGTTCAGTCTTCAATCTCCATCGTTCTATCTCCACAGAGGCCCCTCCGTCGGAAAGGTCCTGACCTACAGGTGGATGCTACGAAGCGGCCAGATCGCTATGACTCATGGGCCACAGGACGGATTTGAGCTTTGATTCTGCATGAGCTGAGTTTAAGGAAAAAGAGTCATGTGATGTGACTGTCACACCCTCTGGCTGCTGGAATAATCCAGGCTGGAGACGTGTGCACGTGAACCAAGGTGACAGCAGGGGAAGGTGATAAGAAGTAGTCAGATGGCGACATACTTTGAAGGGGGAGCTGTTGGGATGTCCTAATGGATTGAATGGAAGGTTGAGGGCTTAGACAACAGAAATCCCTTTTCTCACAGTTCATGGAGCTGCAAGGCTGAGGCCAAGGTGCCGACAGACAGCTTCTTCCTCCTCAGGCCTCTCTCCTTGTCTTGTAGACACCACGTTCTCTCTCCCTCCGTCTTCACGTGGTCTCCCCTCTGTGAGTGTCCGTGTCCTCATCTCCTCTTCTTATGAGGACACCAGTCATGTTGGATTGGAGCCCATCCCAGTGACCTCATTTAACCTTAACCAGCTCTTTACAGACCCTCTCTCCAAATACACTCACAGTCTGAGGCACTGGGGGGTTAAAGACTTCAACACACCTATTTTGGGTAGACACAGTTCCTCCCACAAGGGATGTGGTGTCAAGACGACTCCAAGGTTTTTGGCCTGACCAAGTGGAAAGGCATAGAGTCACCTGAGCTCACCACTGAATGACGGGGTGGGCTTCTGATGCACGGAGAAGGGCATCAGCTTTGAAAATGGTAGAAATTAGTAGAAATCATTATATAATAGTAAAAAGGTTAACTAACGGGAATCGGGTGCTTAGTACGTGTAAGACACCACACTAAGCACTTTATGTTCGTTACTTCACTAATCCTCACAACACTGTAATGTCGGGATTACCATCTCCATTTACAAATCAGGAAGCCAAGGCTGAACAAGGTTACACAATAGGCCCAAAGTCACGCAGCTAGTAAAGCGAATTTAAGGGATTTGGATCCAAGCACTCTAACTGCAGCAGGCATGCCCTTAACCACTGTCTGCACCTCCTCTGCCGTAGAGAGCCACTAGGGAAGGCAGGAAACCATAAATATCACCATCAATGTGATCAAAACTAACCATAAGTATGACACCCAAAAGCTCATCAAGTTCAACTTATACTCTAGAAGTAAGCATAGATTCAAACGGTGATTAAATCATTTGTCCAATTCAAGCTACCCAGAAGAGACTTTAATTAGAATATTCTTTATTTTACACTACTAAAAAAATGGAAACAACCTAAGTGTAGTTTGTTAGGAAATTATGGAATAACCTTACAATAAAACACCATGCAGCCATGAAACAATGGTGAGCTACACGGATTACACGGATAGATATCTGTGTTACATTGTTGTTGTTTTTTTAAAGTAGGGAATACAATTACATTTTAGAACAATCTTTTAAAAATCATAAGTATATCATAAGTATACGCAAAAATCTAGCTGAACATACACTAAAAAGGAGAGACAGTAAGAAAGTGGATAATTTTCACTTTCTATTTTAAACTTTTCTACTCCGCCTGATTTTCTTCTCTAGTAAATATGCATTGTTTGTAAAATCAGAAAAACAACAATGCTATTGCCAATCTAGAAAGATTTTTTTCAAAGCTGTTTCCTTTACACTTTGCTGCTCGAACTTCCCCCAAGCTTGGGGGCTCTCAGGACAGGCTGGCGCCTGAGCCTTCTGGGACTCACTTCTCTGCCGTGGCTCTGACTGCACCCAAGGCAACCCTCAGAAGCGACCTGTCAATGGAAGTGTTTGACAGCTGGCACAGGGGATAACTGTACTCACAGTTTACAACTCATTTAGACCCAGAGAATCAACTTTTCCCAAAAGAAGTGTCTGACCTCAACAAGTGCAAGCATATTACTCAGCCGGTATTTTTTTAATAATATCAAATCTGTCAGGGTTGTCATTTATGTCAAAGTCATTTGAGGATTATAAAATAAAACACCAATAATAATGTTTAAGAGCGGGAGGCAGACAAGGGCATGAAAGAGAGAGCAGGGGAAATGCTTAGGGGCAAGGCAACCCAAAAGTGGTCGCAGCATCATGCTTAATACTCATTAATTCACACTTGCTGGACACAGCACATTCTTATTGAGCTCATTATTCTATGCACGCACCAGGCCATGCCCTACAAAGATAAAGGTAAAGAAGGCACAGCCCCTTAAGGACCACTGTCATTTTTAATACGTGGCCTGTGACGCTATCACAAACTCCGTTCCCTTTATTAAGTGGAGGTGCCCCAATGACCTGGATAATATCTGTCATCTGATAACATCGCTCTTTTACAAGTTTTGTCAATTGTTGTTTCTTTTTTTTTTTTTCTTTTAGATTCCATATATATGTGTTAGCATACGGTATTTGTTTTTCTCTTTCTGACTTACTTCACTCTGTATGACAGACTCTAGGTCCATCCACCTCACTACAAATAACTCCATTTCATTTCTTTTTATGGCTGAGGAATATTCAATTGTTGTTTCTTTTATTCTTTGCTTTTGAGGATGCGGAGGGGAGGAATGGGATAAAATGAGGAAGAAAAAGGCACAGGAAGAAGACAGGTGGTGAAAATATGAGAGGAAGCAATAAAAACGCTGAAAAGGAACACTGAATTTGGAAGACAAGGTGCCTGACAAAGAGGACAGAACAACCGAGCAGAGTGGAAAGATGGCGTGTGTTACAGAGCCATGTCCGGCCCTGCCAGGACGAGGAAGGCAGCCAAGGAATGCAGGGAGGGAAGCGTGGGGACCCGGGGGGGCCCTGGGAGGGAAGGACGCACCCCTCCTCCCCAGGGCACGCTTCCTGGCTGACGGCAGGAAAATGTACAGGAAAGACTATGGAACCTTCCACCTGGCTACCCTTTCCTCCTCTGCTACCCTGGCTGCAGGGAAGCTCTTCCAGAGTCTCAGAGGGTAGGAGCCCTGCTTCTCTAAAGAGATAAAAGAGCTGCTTTTCCCCTGAATCATCACAGTGTCTGCTCACACGCATGTAGACAGGAAGCTGAGGCATCTCCCCTGCAGACTCTCACATGAGGATTCCTACACAGGACTCAATGGTCCATGGGACGAGGGGCCCAGAGTCAGCAGCTCAATGAGACTCAGAAAAGCAACTTTTCACACAACCATTTATTTCGTCCTAGGAATCCACGTGTTCCCCTATTCCCCTCACCTTTGCTCCTTTGAGAATCAGCAGATTCCATTTAACAAGCTTTTTATTTGACTACATACTTTGCTAAACAGTAGGGCTAAAAAAGTTAAGAGCAGGCCTTGCTCTTAAGGGATTTACAATCCATGGAGAAACACATACAGAATTTCAGCAGCGTGTGACAAATCTGTTTTTCAAACTTTTTGTTGTGACCCTGAATAAAACCTACAGCTTATAGCTTATACAGCAACCCTTCGTGTGCTGACACGCAAACATGTGAAATAGCATTTTCTCTTCCTTTCTGCTCTGTTTTATTTAATTTTTTAAAATGGGGTCACAATCACAGCCTGAGATATAGACAGGGCGCGGTGGGAGGAAAGGGGAGGGGCCCTTAGCCCAGCCAGGATTCAGAGAAGGCCGCAGGGAGAGGAAGTCTGGGCCGGGGATGGTCAAAGGGAGTTAAACCAAGAAAGGAGGACAGACATCCAGGCAGAGCAGATACCGTGAACCTGTGAGGCAAAGAAAGTGGACCTACTGGCCCCGGACATCACCAGACAGGTACCGTGATGCAGGGAAGAACGGTGACCGGGGTGCTGAGTACACAGGGGCCAGGAGAAGGGGATCTTGAGTGTCACGGTGCAGGGCTGTTAGCTTCTGCTGTGGGACCAGGGCTTGGCTGAAGGGTTTTTAACAGGGAATAATCTGAGTTGCCTTTTCCAGAAATCACTCTGCCTGCGTGACAACTAAATTTAAGGAAGGCAAAAACGGAAGGAGGAAGAAATGAAAAAGCTCACGCAACAGTGGAACTGAGCAGTGATGGGGTTTTTCACATGCTCTGAGCGAAGGGGGTGCAGGGCATCCCGGTGACAACATCAGCGGGCAACAGAGATAAACGTGGGAGCCCTGAGCACACGGTGGGGGGATGGGGGGATGGGGGCGTGACAACCATGGGCTGGGACAGCAAAGCGGTGAGAAGACTGAGCCCCGGGCAGCCGCCTCAGCTTAGCACCAGGAAAAGGCCAAGGAGGCCAGGAGCGAGACCGAAAGCTGCAAGCAGGCCAGAGCAAACCTGCAGAGGACAAACGTGGAGCCAAGGGCCTGCGGCACCGCAACAGCCGCGGGGCTGGTAGCAGCAGCTGTGACCGCAGCTCCCCCCTCCCCAGCACTTCCTGCGGGCGGGCACAAGGCCTGCACGCTGTATCACATACATTACACACTTTATCACATTGATTTTTTTTTTTTTTTTTTGCGGTTCACGGGCCTCTCGCTATTGTGGCCTCTCCCGTTGCGGAGCACAGCCTCCGGACGCGCAGGCTCAGCGGCCATGGCTCACGCACCCAGCCACTCCGCGGCATGTGGGATCCTCCCGGACCGGGGTACGAACCCGCGTCACCTGCATCGGCAGGCGGACTCTCAACCACTGCGCCACCAGGGAAGCCCTATCACATTGATCTTTATAACAAAAGGGATTAGCATCCCATTCTATAATGTAAGGCTCGGCTCGGAGAGGTTGAGTAACTTGTCTGATATCACTCGATTCGTCTGTAGCAGGGTCAGGATTCAAACCTCATGCTGAGGCCTATCTTAAAAGGACTGAACCTGACGGCACGGAACTTAGTTGCGGCCTCTGCGAAAGCAAAAAACACGAGATGACACAGCCGTGGGGGAAACGGGAGGAGAGACGGTGAAAAAGAGAGAGCAGACGTCTGTTGCAATAAAAGTGACGAGGAGGGAAACCAAACACAGGATGCCTCCCCTGAAAAGAGGGCTGGTTTAGGGTGTGAGCAAGGCGGGCTGCAAGGACAGCCAGGCCAGAGAAGGAAGATGAGGCAGGGGCCCGAGGGACAACGGGGACGGGAGGTGGTGGCCCTGGACGAGGGATGCTCTCCCACCTGCGCCCCCTGAGGCCAGAGGTAGGAGGGGCGCCGCCTAGGTCCTCTGCACAGGCAAGTCCTCCAGACGCTCCCTGTCTCCCTGTCATTTACTGAGTCCCTTCTCATCCTCTACGGTTTCCCTCAAACTCCACTCATTTGGGGTTTTGAACGCCACTGTCTCAAATACGGAATCTTTTGGTTGAATAGCATGAATCTTTTTCCTTAGAGGGAAGGCCTCAGGTATCGTCCACCGCCCGCAGGCTTGGGTATCTCATCTGCTCCCCGTCTGCAGAACAGGAACAGTTGCTCGGTTGGTTTCTTCTCCCTCTATAACGTCTGGGAGCAAACATTTTCCTGAGGTTTTCTAAAATATGTCACTTGGCAGGGAAACAGATGGAGTGAAAATAATGAAAACATCGCCCCAATGTAAACTGTCCCCGATAGTCTGTGTAATGTAAATAGAATGACACCCTGGACTTTTGTACATTCAGAGGCTCTGCAATTCTTCCATCATTTTTGTCCCACTGAGGCCTAATCCATCTTTATTGATTTTATTCTAGAAATAACTACCTTTTGATTGCTTCACCCAATTTTAACAATCCATGGGCACTTATCTGATCGTTGTCTCATGTATTTATATGTTTATGGTTTGAATTGTTTACTGGTGTGTGCCCAGCACAACAGACACTCACAAATATCCGTGGGATGAGAGGATGCTCTCTTTGAACACGGCCCCCTGGAGACCACCTCTTTGGAGGCCATACAGTACAATCACGGAATCCGGCAAAGCTAAGTACTAAATGCTGAGCTCAAGCCTGTGACCTGAGCCCCAGTAAATTCAACCAACAGACTTTTCTAAAACAAGCATTTAAAAATAAAAATCCACAGGCTGAAGATTTACATTTGTTTCTAAATCAATAGATTAGAAACTCTGGAAGACTAAACACTAGTAGTTTGAATCTATCCAAATGCCAGCAGCTATTAGACTATTGCCCTAAAAGAAGACATGACCAGAAAGACTGTGTGATTACCCTTCACCCTAGGTGCTGTCTACAGAGAGAATTGTATTTCCACCATTTGCACAAGCACGTATGGGCCTTGGTTGATTTTCAGGAAGCCGAAACATAAAGCATGGGTGGACTGTGTTCCTGAAATGTCTATATTTAGACAGAGACAGGGTCAGATGATTCAAACAAACTATATAGTTAGCTGCTTACAAGTTTTTCAAATTGAGTAAGTTTGAGACAGGGCTAATATCACCCCTCAAACACTTGTACGCATTGTCCTCACCTTTCTGATTTCTTCAGCTCTAATCTTTAGAGTGACAGTGTTAGCTGTGTCTCTTTGTTTCATGCACAAGTATAAAAGCAGTAAACTGAATGTAAATCGTCAGCATAGAAAACTCGTGCCTGGGGGAGGCATTAAAAGAAGTAGAAGAGGTCCAGGGAGAAGGGGCCTAAAGGCAACTCCTGTTCCCCACGTTTCCAAGCAGGCACCCAGCTATGATGGATCCTGGTGTCAGTCTCATTAAATGCTTCTAAAATGCTACCTTTGCACTATAGGCGCAACAAAAAGTGGGCTCCTATTTCCTGGTTCCATATAGAAATGTACTCTGACACGGGCCAGTCATAATCTGCTGAGAAAAAAACTGTGAATATGCTCTCTTCCAAAGTGGATTGCCATCTCTGAGGCTGTGGCTTTTCCCTCCTACAGGTCAGGCAACTCCTACTGTAGACAGAACACTAAGTCTGGACAGAGGGACACTGAGGATGGCTAGGTTTCCTGTATTTCTTTCCAAATGCTTTCTCGGTTTCTATAACGCCTCTTCCTCCCTCTATTAGCAGTCATCACTGAAGTGATCATTGAAAGTTGACTATAATTCTAACTTGTAATTATTATTTTATAGTCCTTTAAAATGCATTAAAGGGCATTTTATACAGTGCAGAAATAGTTCATCTAGTTATCCAAAAGCTTTATAAAATCATCAAAACTTTGTTAAAAAACAGATCCAAACATGATTAATTGCTTGTCCAGTATAAGCAAAGCAATGTTTTTGGCAAGAGGTTTGTAATTCACTCCAATTAAGTAATTAATAAAAATACTTTTAGCAATGAGTTAATACATTGCATTATATAGGCAGTTACGCTGGAAAGTAGTACTAAAAATGATGCAAGCCAAGTAAATATTAATGAGAAACATCAAATTGCACAATTGCCACCTTTCAGACCAATTTTTCATACAGTAATTATTGCATTATTAAGAAAAACCCAATATAAAACCATAACCTGTTATCCAAACTTAATGCAAGTACAACACTCTCTTTTAGAGACTGACTCTGTGACATGGCTCTTTTGCCTTTTGTTTGATCTGTACTGTCAATGTTAATTTAAAAAGGGAGCATCTTTAAAAATCAGCAACAGTGAGAGGGAAATTGAACCATATGTGAGGAAAACACAGGCCACTAAATCCTGGCGGAGTGTATAACCTGCAGTCATTAAAACACATTAAAACACGTAGTCAAGTGAGGGTTTTGTTACAGGCTTTGGCTGACTTTCCAGATTTTCCCCAGCAGGTGGGTGTTTCATCTGAGTAGGTCAACCATCCACAGAAGGCCACAACCCGCAAATCCTGCACAGCCTAGAAAAGCAGGTGGATATTTTAAGAAAGAAGCATCCTGATCTTTGCTAATTTATGCCATTAGCACAGCAAATAACTAAATTGAACAACCATAAGTGATTCACCTCAGAAGTACCGTATGATTCCTGCCTTCTGCTGGAGTGATTGAGACCCACATCAGATCAGTCTCTCCAGAAAACAGCCTCCCAGAGTCTCCAGCCAACCCTCAGGTCTCAGCTCACTGGTTTCACTTGCATATGACAAATTCAGGTAGTGACTTTCAGTGCTGTGAAATGTAATTGTATTTCCACTGAAGTTTACGTAAAGGTGCCTTCCAGGAGGAGCCTGTTACTGCCCTGAAGATAACCATCTGACCTGAAAGTAGACCATGGAAAAGTCAAACCTAAATCCTGATCTGACCACACTCACTTTCTCACACAGGGACTAGATGCCCCCAAGGGGACATTTCACACAGTCTGGGGTGACATTTTTTAATTGTCACGGCTGGGGAGGGGTGGAGGACTACTGGCATCTTGTGAGGAGAGACCAGGGATGTTGCTAAAAATCCTGTAATACAACGAACGGCCAGCCCCTCGCAACAAAGAATTATCCAGCCCAAACTGTCAAGGATGCTGAGTCTGGAAACCCTGAACTGTAAAGATAAGATGAAAGGTTCCACCCACACCTGGACAACACAGAAACCCGTGCCTAATAAACAAAACGAAGCCTCCCACCCCTCAGTCTTCTCGCTGTCTCTGATACGCCAAGGGTAGGCAGTTACAGCCTTGCTCTGTGAAAAAAAATATTGCTTAGCCTGCTGAAATAAATGCATTACAAACTCATATCTCCATTTTCGTAGTTAATATTCACAGCCTTAAAAAAAAAAAAAAAAAAAAAAGACTAAATGTCCCCCCAAAAAATCTCCCCAGAGAGACAATCTTTTGTTCTTTTAGAAATGCAATTACAGTTACATTTTCCTTCAATTCATGTGAAATGATAAACACTTAACATAGTCTGTTTGCTTGCTTGCTTTTCTGTCTTTTTTTTTTTTTTTAAACAGGTTGGCAGAAACACAGAATAGACAAACCACAGAGTTTATCAAACAGATACACATGGCACTCTGGGTGGCCTGAAAGCCACGGAACCCCACCTCAGGCTCTTACAAAGAGCACTGACTGAGCAGCCAGGCTTCACTGGGGAGCCAGGGGCACAGGCTGATGTGGACAACACAGCCTCAAGCCAAGCCCATGTAAACAAACAGTCCTGTCACCAGACTCATCCCGAAATTTCTACTAAACAGCCAGACCAGGACAGTGTTTTCTCTTAGGAAAAACCAATCAAGCTCCAGAATTTAAAAATAAAATAAATAAAAAATGTTAGACTTCCATCAGGCCCCTAAATTATTTCTAAAAGTTCAGGAAACGTGTATCTTGCTGCCAAGATGATAAATGTCAGGGGCTGTGGCATTTTATTTCCTAAGACACCTGGAGTCCTGCTGAGGCTCTGCTTTAGTAACCGTGGATCAGGACTCCACAATCTTTGGTCCTGTTCTGATTTCCTCTGCCATAGGCAAGAGAAGGAGCTGTCTCGAATGTCCTGCGTGGAAAGGAACCCATGAATGTGTAAAGATTAGAGCCGACGTCCACCTGAAAAGTCATTTCGATGTTTAATGTTTCAAAGAGGAAGGAAATTTGAGCTTTCAGTGAAATACAGGCTGCAACCACACAAACCAAGAGCAATATTTTATGGCCTGAACTTTCCCATACACTCCTGATTTCAAACATTCTATTCTTTTACCCGTGTATATAACATCAAATGTCTTAGAAATGTAAATATCTCTACATCTCATCTCTGAGACTGCCCCCCACACACAAATTGCATAAAAATTCTTTTAGGCTGGGTGTGTGTCCTGATTTTTGGTTTCAGGAAAAAAAAATTTTTACTTTTCTTTTTAACTATTAGGAACAAAAAAGGTAGATTGCTACAACACATCTCACACCAGAAAAATCCTGATTAATTAAAGATTTAAAGGTAAAACATGAAAATAGATGTGAATATTTATACAAATTCCAATACTTATATAACCCAGGGTTGAGGAAGCACTCCCTCAACACTAAACTAAAGACAGAAAGCACAGGAATTCCCTGGCTGTCCAGTGGTTAGGACTCCAGCTCTCACTGCCAGGGCCTGGATTCACACCCTGGTCAGGGATTTAAGACGCTGCAAGCTGTGCAGCGCGGCCAAAAAGAAAAAAAAAGACAAAGTACGAACAAAACATTTTATTCCATTTCAGAAAAATTTTCCATATCGACAAAACAATATAAACAAAAGTAAGAACAATAACAAACTAGCTGAATGCTACAACAAACTAGGGAAATACCGCAACAAGTACAAAAGACAAGGTGTTAAGCAGCTAAATATTTATAGAGCCCTTAGAAATCAAAAAGACAAGGATAAATGGCTGAAGAGAAAAATAAGCAAAGATTATTTTTTGCATAAGCAAATATGCAATTGGTGGAAAAATAAACGTGAAAAAACTTCAACCTCTCCAGTACTCACAGGAACACAAATTAAAACAAAGAAAAGATAATGTACTTTCTGCGTAGCAAATGGGTATCAGTTCAGAGCGATGCTAACATGCAGTGAGGGTGAGGCTATGGGGAGCCAGAGGCTTCCTCATGGCTCACGGGCCTGTAAACAAGTGAAGCTTTTACAGAGGCAATTTGATTTTAAAATGTTGTTTCCTTTGACTCAGCCATTCTACTTCCAGGGTTTATCCAAAAGAAGCAACGTGAGACGTCCGTAAAGATGCATGTATTAAACGCACTGCTTACCATTTTAAGTGAACAACCGGGGCTGCACGCATCTGCCTCCACACCCGCTGACCCCACTGTCTAAAGGGGCCCCCACGCCCGCCTCTGCCCACCTGCACCCTCTTTATGTCGTTCAGGCCCCATCACCCTTCACTCAGGTGATCGCAACCGCTCTCTCAACAGCATCTGCCCCTTTTCCAGATCATTCTCCCTCCGCCTGGCCATCAGAATGAGATTTTAAAAACACAGGCCGGGTAACTTCATACCCCTGGCAAAAGCCTTCCAGGGCCTTCCATAGCCTGAAGTCCAAACTCCTCAGCCCTTGTAGAGCGCTGCGACTCTGAGCGCTTGGTCACCGTGCCAGCCTCCTACCCCCACCCCCAGGACACGCTCTGAAGGTCGTGCAATGGGCCAAGCTGGTCTCCATGCACGCTGCTGTGCCCTCTCCTGAACACGGGTTCCCCCCTTCCCCGCCCCATCGCTCCAGCCCTTAGCTGACCTGTCCTCCTCCAGAGCATCCTCAGGGCGCAGGGAGGCAGGCACTTCCTCCGGGGACCCTCTCCCCCTCCTATGTTTGAGCAGGTGTTTCCCCTCAGTGCTCACTGTCCACATGCCTTGCAAATGTCCAGTCACAGCACTGACCGCGCTGGGTGGGAATTAGAGGTTTAACTGTGGGTTGGTTTGCAGGCAGCTCGGGTCACCTTTGTCACTGCTTGGCCCTCTCAGAGGACACAGATGTCTCTGCATGCCCACCAGCTCCCTCCCTCATTCACGGCCGGAGACCACGCGACCCTGGGCACAGGGGCTGGCACTGCACATCCTACAGACGACTTGTGTGGTTCTTGGGTCCTTATTCAAGGAGAAATCCTTTAAGCCCTATCAACTGTGATTTGTGTTGTTCTGGAAACAGAGATCCCACATAGTTCCCCCTCTTCTTTTTTCTAGGATAAGCTGTTCATCATCTCAAGAAAGCACATTATAACATGACAGCTTTCACAAACCAAGGAGAAAATTTTAAAAATAGTTCCTTCCTCCTAGCACCTTTGGTGATAATCAAAGAGGAAAAGCAATCTAATGTCCCTCACGAGTTAACTGATTAAATAAAGTATCCCTCAACACAGCGGAGGGCAGTACTGCCAGGAGAGTGAGAAAGTCTTTACATGCACAGTCACTCGCCGTGCACAGTCACTCGGAAACGTCGGGAAATAGTGTAAAGTGGAAAAAAGCAAAGCGATGAACAATAATGTAACAGTCTCTTCTATGTGTCTAAAAAGGGCAGGCACGCGCATATGTGTGCCGGCCCATGCACCGGATATCCCTGGGAGAACCCACCTGTGGGGAGGAAAACTGGGTGTCTGTCAGGGGCCTGGATGGGGAGACAGACTTCACTCTGTATAAATCTCTCACTGTGCAGCCTCGTTAGACTACTACGTATTTCAATGACAGCTTACTCTGGATTTTTACTTAACTAAGCAGGTATGGATGTCTGACAAAGCTCTTTATATGAGAAGCACAAAGGCTAATTTTAACACCCTCTTTTCCCCCCAAAAAACCCCTTACAACTCCCAGTGCCCTTGAACAAGGCTGCCAAGGTGGCAGCAGTGGCACAGCTTCCTTGCCAGGTCATTTAGGGCCGTCTCAGGAGCCGGCTAGTGCCTTCGTTCCTCCGTCTGCTCCACGCCCTCTTTCTCAGTGCTCACCCTAGACTGTCCTGAGGAGCAGACACTGCAAAACACTCCGCTGTCTAACAACAGCCAAGGTACCCATCTCACCAGACGCCTGTGACGCTAGGACGCTTTCCCCCCAGTAAGTGGTGCTGAAATCAGCCTTGAAGGGAAAGCAACACTCTGCATTTGTCGGCCAAACAGCACACCCTACAAATTCTGCTTTGGGGGCCCATATTACTACAAAGAAAATGAATGGGTAAACTAAAGAAAACATGAATGGAGAGGCCAAAGAGAACAAGAAAAGGAAGAAAAAAAGAGCTTTTTTCCTTTCCCTTGGTACAGCCAACACGGCAGGACAACAGGGTAGGTAGGCTGCTTTCCTCTTGATTAGTGTCGGGTTACGATCCGGTCTTTAACTAATAAGTTGTAGCTCATACCTCAGATATGTTTTTCTGACATCTCAAAGATGTGTGCAAGGGAGAAATACGCTCTGGATCTCCTGTGTAAATCCCAGTGCCCACCGGGTACCATGCTCTCTCCATGTGACAAGCATATGGCTATGAAGAGTGGGCCCTTTCCCAAAAGAGGATTGCAATGGAGAGAAACTTCAGCAGAAACTCAAAGCAAAATCACGATAACCGTGAAGCATCTTACTTCTCGTCTTCATACGAAGATGAAAATAGATACCTCTGAAACAAAACTGCTGAATTTAATTACCAAGTTTAAAAAAAAGACTCCCTTAATTCAATAGTATCCAAAGATGGGAGGGAAATGAGGACTGTTACGAAAATTCTTAAATGAGAAGGAAAAGTTCAGTCCACTTGTCTTAGGGCACCATCAGTGGAAATGATATTCATTAGCTGTTGTTACCAAAAAGAGGACGTTACAAACCTGACATAAAGACAGAGTTTGAAAACTCAGTCCTTGAGGCATCACATAGGCATACAGCGGATACTATGTAAACTAACTAGTACGATGACTGTCAAATCCAGGTCTAACAAATATATATCAATTCAAATCAAACTAAAAATCGAGTGAGAGGTTAATCTATGTCAGAACCTACTCTATGTCTCACCCCGTAGAAGGTGTTCTCATATCCAATAACTCACTGAATCCTTGACATAACTTTGGGGGGGGGGGGTAGGTATTTTTTTTAAATATTTTAATTTTATTGGAGTATCGCTGATTTACAATGTTGTTAGTTTCAGGTGTACAGCAAAGTGATTCAGTTATACACATACACGTATTCATTCTTTTTTAGATTCTTTTCTCATATAGGTTATCACAAAATATTGAGTAGAGTTCCCTGTGCTGTACAGTAAGGTCCTTGTTGGTTATCTATCTCATATATAGTAGTGTGTATATGTTGAGCCCAAGCTCCTGATGCATCCCTCCCGTCCATATTTCCCCTTTGGTAAACATAAAGTTTGGTTTTGGTATCTGTAAGTCTGTTTCTGTTTTGTAAATAAGTTTGTTTGTATCTTTTTAAAATTAGATTCCACATATGACTGATATCATATGATACTTGTCTTTGTCTGACTTACTTTACTTAGTATGATAATCTCTAGGTCCATCCATGTTGCTTGCATTATTTCATTCTTTTTTATGACTGAGTAATAGTCCGTTGTATTATATATATGTACCACATCTTCTTTATCCATTCCTTTGTTGATGGACATTTAGGTCGCTTCCATGTCTTGGCTATTGTAAACAGTGCTGCAATGAACATTGGGGTGCGTGTATCCTTTCAGATTATGGTTTTCTCTGGATATATATGCCCAGGAGTGGGATTGCTGGATCATACGGTAATTCTTTTTTTTTTTTTTTTTTTTTTTTTTTTTTTTTTTTTTTTTTTTTTTTTTTTTTTTTTTTTTTTTTTTTTTTTTTTTTTTTTTTTTTAGATTTCTTTATTATTTATTTATTTTATTTTATTTATTTTTGGCTGCGTCATGTCTTAACTGCAGCGCACGGTCTTCTCTCTAGTTGTAACTTGCGGGTTTTCTCTCTCTAGTTGTGGCGCGCAGGCTCCAGGGTGCATGGACTCTGTAGTTGTGGCGCGCGAGTTCCAGAGCACGTGCGCTCTGTAGTTTGTGGCACGCAGGCTCTCTAGTTGAGGCGTGCAAGCTCAGTAGTTGCAGCGCATGGGCTTTGTTGCCCCGCAGCATGTGGGATCTTAGTTCCCTGACCAGGGATCGAACCCGTGTCCCTTGCATTGGAAGGCAGATTCTTTACCACTGGACCACCAGGGAAGTCCCGTGGATCATATGGTAGTTCTGTTTTAAGTTTTTTTTTTTTTTTTTTAACATCTTTATTGGAGTATAATTGCTTTACAATGGTGTCAGTCTCTGTTTTAAGTTTTTTAAGGAACCTCCATACTGTTCTCCATAGTGGTTGTACAAACTTACATTCCCACCAATGTCAGGTAGATATTATTATTCTCATTTTGCAGAGGAGAAAACTGAACCTAAAAGACACTGTAGGCTTGCCTGGGTCACTCAGGTACTAAGTGTCAACAACAGGACTGAACCTGGGCCCTCAATTTCTGAGACCAACAACTTTCCTTTATAAATACTATTGGTGAGGTTTTCTTTTCTGTTCCTTGGTGAGGTTTTCTTTTCTGTTCCTTACTGTCAACAATGTCAATGTTAATTAAAATGCCTTTATGACAGAACTCTGATATCTCGACCAGGTTATTCTATTTGCCCATACAGGACGTCTGTATTTAAACTGTTTTCATAGCGATGGAACTTTTCTTTGGCTTTATCTAAGTAAGAGAAGGAAATGGGGAGAAAAGAGAGAAAAAAAAAAAAGACTAAAAAGAGATCAAACAAGAAATCATAAGCATCCTTTAGGGGTTCCTTTTCTATTCCATGTATCTTTTTCTAAATTCAAGTCAATTAAACTTAGCCACTAGTTTTTGTGCCGACGTGTGCCAGACACCGATCGAAGCACCAAAAGGGGTCCCTAGGCTCAACAATCTCGTAGTCTAGCAGAAGAGCCAGACCTGCAAATAAAAAACGACTAAATAATTTCATGAGTATTAGAGTAAAAAATTTACATGGCAATCCAGAGGAAGAAGGGAATTAATGCATCTTCTGGGAAGGGGGTTGTGGCGGGAGGGTTCTGCTGAGGTGGTAGCATCTGGCAGAGGAATGGGAACCGGCCGGGAAGAAGAGAGAGAATTCCAAGCAGAAGAAGAACGATATGGGCCCTACTCTACCACCTGCACTGATAGAGCAAAAAGTACAGAGAGACGTCTCAGGGCATGGGGTGATCAAATGTACACAGGAGGTAAGCAAAAGAGACAAAGGTGGCTCCAAGGTTTCTGGCTTCGGTCGTTAAAAAAAAAAAAAAAAAAAAAAGCCATTCGGAATGCCATAGGAACTATTGCAGGAGAAGCAGACATAAGGAGAAATTCATGAATAGTATCTGGGACATGGTGAACTCCAGATGCTGTAAGAGATTCCATGAGGCTTAAGAAAATAAGCCACTCAAGTTTAGAGGAGTGATGGGGCTCACAGATCTGAGGATAGTCCCTCAGGGAGTTTACAGAAGTATCACTTGTTTACCATTCTTGGTTCAATTTCTTAGAAATGAACAGAGGGCTGAAGAAGCCTGCATCAAAAGAAAAAAACACTGACTTGTGGTGAAAGCGCTGGAGTTTCAGAAAACAGTACACCACGGCTCTCTTATTTACAGCAGTTCTGATCAAAACAAAGAGAGATGATCCGCAAAGGTCCTATTCATACATTTGTGGGACTGTAGATCTATAGACAGAATAAATAACAATTAGGAGACTTTCAAACACAGCTGTTCCCAGTGCTGGCTCTTCCGGCAGTGAGGGGAGGGCCGCTGCTTGCTCTCAGCCACAAGCACCAATGCCCACGGAGCGCTCCCGCAGATCTGGGTGTTCGAGCTACTCGGGAAATCCTGCCTGTCATCAAAATGAGAAAAAACAAGAGTAGGAACCCATGAGGTTACTTCCTCAACTTAAGTGGAGAAATCATCAAAAGCATCCTCTAACCCACATTCCTTTTTAGACTAAAAGAAAAGGCAATAAACTAGGGGTGTTTACCTCTGAAGAGCCTGCTCTAGCTTCTGGGAGAGAAGACACACCAGGCGCATTCTGGCTGGGAGAACACAATCTGAACTAAGGGTCACGTGACTCTTCCGCATCCTTGGGCGAATGACCTCCTAGGATACATCTCCATCTGTAAAGAGAGGCCGCCTAAGAGCTCACCTGGAGGGTCTGGGAGAAGCTTGGACAGACAGCCCAGGTCACCTGTAGGCACCACACAGACACTGGAACGCACAGCAGCCATCCCCTCGCTCCTTCTGGGCTCAAGCAGGAAGCAGCCCCCTTCCGCTCAAGAAGCCCCCATGTCAGGAAGTAGAGGGCATTCTCTTCCCTTTAAGTTTCAAGGAGGACCGGGCTTCCCCACTCCCCCAAGATTCGGGGATGGTGGGGATTCCTCCTGCCCAGGACAGGAGACCGGGAAGGAGGAAGGGTCCGCGTTCCCAGTCAGAAAAACACATCAACGGCCACCAGAGCAGGAGGAAATGCTGGCAGTCGTATCTGTGCCGTGAGGAACCAGAAGGAAAGAGCCAATGGCTGCAGTTCAATAGGGTGAGATTTGAGAGGCTCTTCTCTAAAGTTACGCAAGACTACAAAGTGAGTCTGCACCCGCATGTCTGATGACTCTATCAAGCTGCTCTGCGTCCCGCCTTTCTTCTCAGGAGCCTTTTCTGGATTTGGAAATGTTATCTTTATGGTGCAGTACACCATGATTTTCAGGAAGCTACACATCTCATCCCAGATCTATCTAGATGCCCCGAAGTGAGTCCTGACAAAGGGCAGGTCTCCCCTGGTCCCATTCCCATCCCCCTGGCTCTCCTAACCCTGACCCTCAGCATTTAAACGTGCTCAAGCCTCTCCACCTGTCCTCAAAAATCCAGCTCCCCAAACCATTCACCACTAATCTTGAGAAATTTTCTCAACTCCAGCCCCTATTTTTTCACCTCCTACTCACCCCTCAACCTGTCACTCATTGAAATGGATGTTTACCAAGGCCACCCACAACCTCCACGAAACTGGATGCAAGAGGGGTTTCTGGGTCCTGTCTTATTTGATCATCACAACGATGGCATCACCGGTCTACTGAGCACTTCTTATACGCCACCAACGACCCTCCATACTGTACGGACTTTATCTCATCTTCCCTACAAGTCCATGAAGGGAGTTTTACAAGCTGCCTGTCTCTGTGTTTTCTCCTCCCTCCTTTGGTCTCCATCTGGGGCTGCTCTTGGCTGGGGCCCCTTAAACACTGATGTCCCCCAGGCTCTATCCTTGGTTCCTCATCCCTGGGGTGCTCTCATCCAGTTTCTGGCCTCAATTATTATGCACGGAAATCACAACCTGTCCCCTCTGGCCAGGCTACTGACTGGTCTCTCCAACTGGTCCACTGTCACCCTCACAGATGTCTCAGGGTTAATGCGGCCACAGGGACCTCGGCTCCTCCCCCCTACCTGAATTAGGTCCTTCCTGTGCTCTCCCGGCAACCTGCACGGCCTCCCTCCTCGCCCTGACCACCCCACGCTGTAGTTGCCAGGTCTCCGCCTATCCTGAGTACTATCGCTGTCCCCGGGGCCTGGCACTGGGCTAGCGTGCAATAAGTGCTCACTCAGTGATTATGAAATTAATTAACACGGAGCCACAGAGCCTTTGGCCAGGCAGGTAACCTCCCTGGACCTCAGCGTCCTCACCTGGAAAATGACAGCAATGAATCAGGGGCACAGAAGAGTGTTACGTTACATCCTGCAAGCTGACCTTCCAAAAGGGTCCGTAGTCAAATAAGCTGAGACATTCTGCATGTCCCCCTCTCGCCATTAGAGAGCACAGCGAGGGCTCTGACCATCTTTTGCTGTTGTTTACACAAGGATCTCCCAAACTCATTTGACCACAGAACGAACCTTCTTGTCCTCGAGTGTCTCAGACCCTCCGGAGTGAGTGGTGTACATGCTTTGGCAAATATTAGACCAGTGATTCTCAGTGGGGAGCAATTTTGCCCCCAGAGGACACTTGGCAAAGTCTGGAGACATTTTTAGTTGTCACAAAGGGGTGGGGGGTAGGGGGAGAGGTGCTCCTGACACCTAGTGGGTAGAGACCAGGGATGCTGTTCAACACCCCGTAATGCACAGGACACAAAGAATTATCAGCCCCAAATGTTTATGGTGCCCGGGCTGAGAAACCCTGAGCTAGACTGATCTTTATTGTCCAGGTCCCTTCCAGCTCTAAAACTGCTGATGCTACTGAGCCACAGAAACATACGAAGATGCCTCACATGGAGATAATGGGACATCCCATTTAGAACAGAGCCTGGGCAAAGATGCATTCCTTTTAAACTGACAAGTAGGGTTTGATCAAAATGTTCACCAACCATTCCTGGCCATTTTCGTTTATGTCCTCAACTGTTTACTTCACATGTGTATTTTCAATTTGTGCATTTTGTCAATATTTTATTTGCACTATACTAGTAGCATTATGTGATGGGGCAATAACTGGAAAAATCACTTTGGTTACTTACTATAACAAGTAAAGCAAAATTAAAGAGAAATGGGACAGCTGACAACCTATTGTGCAATCAAATGTCTTGTAAACATTCTGTGAAGGATCTACCCTGTTCTGTCTTAAAGGATAACTTTAAAGTAATGCAAAAAGGAATGATGATCGGCTCAGTGCTTTGTGATCGCCTGGATGGGTGGGATGGGGAGGGTGGGAAGGAGGGAGATGCAAGAGGGAGGAGATATGGGAACATATGTATATGTATAATTGATTCACTTTGTTGTAAAGCAGAAACTAACACCAATTGTAAAGCAATTATACTCCAATAAAGATGTTAAAAAA